>VZUI01046327.1:0-101741 GCA_013401135.1 Cettia cetti
GCCCAGCGCTGCTCTCCAGCCTCTCATTCCCCACTCTGTCCCTACAGCCAGGGCTGCCCCAGCCCAGGGGCAGAATCTGGCCCTTCACTTGTTGAACTCCCTACAGCTGATGATTGCCCAGCTCTCTGATTTGTTGAGGACTCTGCAGGGCCTCTCTGCCCTCAAGGCAGTTGACAACTCCTCCCAGTTTGCTGTCATTAGCAAACTCACTTAGCATTCCTTTGAGTCCTGTGTCCAGGTCATTAATGAAGATGTTGAAGAGCACAGGGCCAAGGATGGAGCCTGGCAGATCCCCACTGGTGGCTGGACACCAGCCTGATGTCACCCCACTCCCTCCAACCCTTTGTGCCTGACCCAAAGGCCAGTTGCTCACCCATCACATAACACGGTGATCTAGCTGTGTGCTGGACATTTTGTCCAGGAGGATACCGTGACAGACTGCATCAAAAGCTTTGCTGAGTCCAAAAAGGTTACATCTAGTGGCTTTCTCAGATCAACTAGGTTGGGTTAATTTGCTAGAATGCTGCTCAGAAAGCTGACCATGTCCTGAGCTGCATCACAAGCAGTGTGGCCAGCAGGTCACACTCTATTCTACTCTCATGAGAACCCCCCTCCAATACTGCGTGCAGCTCTGGGACCCCACATAAGAAGGATGTGGACCTATTGGAGTCAGAGGACTTAATGAAGGTGATCAGAGGGCTGGAGCATTTCTCATGGAGACAGGCTGAGAGACTTTGGGTTGTACACCTTGGAGAAGATAAGGTTCTGGGGAGACCTTACAGCATCTTCCAGTACCAAATTGGGGCTACAAGAGAGCTGGAGAGGGTCTTTTTACAAGGGCATGGGGATGCATTCAAACTACAAGAGGGTAGGTTTAGATTAGATGTTAGGAGGAAATTTTTTGCTGTGAGGGGCTGAAACAGATTGCACTATGTTGTTGATGCTCCATCCCTGGAAGTGTTCATGACCAGGTCGGATGGCTCTGTGAGCAACATGGTCCAGTGAAAGGTGTTCCTGCCCATGGCAGAGGACTTGAAATTAGATGATCTTTAAGATCCCTTCCAACCCAAAGCAGTCTATGATTATGCACATGAACTTTGAGGTATCACAATCTCTTACACCACGTTTTCAAGAAAGCCCAAAACTGGACTAGCACTTTAAGCCACACTGAAGTGATCTAAAATACACTACATTCAGCTGGAAGAAGAGCTGGGTAAAGAACCTCCAAGCTGAGTTACTGTGACTGACCATGTGTGCCTTTTTTTTTCTTCTTTTACAAAGCAAAGGCCGTGTAAATTACTTGTTTTGGGTTTATTGCAATGAGCTAAAGGTATGCAACTTCAGCCAACTCAAAACAGGCGCAGGATCTGTGACCCCCAGCTGTGTGGGGGGTACTGTTCAGAAGTGTTCTAACAGGACTACAAGTGTTTGTCTACCTTCATATGTGATGATAACAAATATAATAGAATAATGCAAAGAAAGTTAGGGAGGGATATCTTTAAGCAGTCCTGTGTAGGCAAATCATATGCAATTAGATATTAAAGACCTAAATTTAGGCAATTTCTTCTTAAATAGATGGAGATTTATTATTTAGTCTCTTAAAACACATGCTTGCTTTCTCTACTGTGTTTTCTGAAAGGTCATTAAATGTTAAAAATTATGTACTGATTTTCCCATCTCATTGGAAAATGTTGTACCCACCTAATCCATCTCCTGCCAAATTACCTGATCTGAATCTGACCATAAAAGAGAGAAAGCATATGACTATAAAATTTACTGTTATGTTTTTTCTTCTTCTTCTTTAAGTAGAATCATGGACCTGTAAGATCTTTGGCAAACTGATGTCAAACAAGTCCTCCAAATTTCAGTACTTTGCATTCTTTTTTTTGCTTTGGCTTGACTTCAGTACTATTCCCTGGACTTTTTAGACAGCTGCTATAGCTTTAAACCCTTTTCCTTCCATAATCAGAAATGCATTGTTTTCATTGTGCAATTGGTAACAGGCTTTTTTAAGTTACCAAGGATTATCTCTGAGACTTCAAAAAGTATTTTGAAAAAGAAAAGAAAAAAAAAAAAAAGACAAGGGGGAAGTTTCAAATTTTTCTGATACTAATTTATCTTGCCTAAAGATCAGCATTTCTCAGTGTTCTTTCACATGCAGAGATTTGCAGTGATTTTGGGAGTAGTGAAATGTAACAATGCAGTCATTTGGCTGCATTTTGGTTCTGTAGCATGTGCTCTTTGAGTTAAACTAAACCAACATTTCTTCTCAAGCTCATCAAAGCATTTCATCACTGTGTTCTGGTAGCCAGGAGGGCTCTCAGGCAGGCTGAGAATTATTGCTGCTCTGCAGAGGTCATGGGAACCACATTCTTTACTATCCTTTTTGCTAACTATTTCTTTCACATGTGTGAATTAACTAAACAAAACACAAACTTACCTGGGAAGCAGAACTTTTCTGTTTTTCCTCCCCCCTCCCTGGGACATGAATTCTCCTTTCAGGACTGATACTCCCTCTCAGTGGGGAGCATCTGGCATTTGCTCAAAGATTGCACACCAGTTCTGGCCTGTACTGAGCAGATGCTGCTGCCCTTGCTGAATGCAATTACATTGGATCCATTTTACTTTGTTCTCAAATATATGAGCAGGATAAAGTTTAAACATGACCACTGGCTCTTCCAAGTGGATCCTGTTTTTCCAAACACTTGAGCTGCTGCCTGTTGTCCCTCAAGCTTGCCAGAGGTGTCAGAGTGACTGCAGAAACTGACCATTTTCTTCCAGGTTTTCTGTCTTTTCTCCCCCAAATTCTCCATGTGGGTAATCTGGATTGCATTTTTATTCTTTAGCAAGTACACAATTGAAGAGTTGGAGGGACTTTGTGACTATTTGAATAGGTGCAAACAACTATCAACCTTAAATTTACAAACAAAACTTGTGTGACTTCCTTGACCTGACCTTTCCTAAGCAGGATAGATCTTCCTTCCCTCCTGTTGCTGTAATACCCCTTGTTGCTGGTGTCATATTCCAAATGTTCCCTGCAGGAGCAAAAGTTTCAGCCTCCATTATCAGTCAGCCCTCTCTGATTAAAATACCAGACCCTGGAAACAAATGGG
Organism: Cettia cetti; assembly: GCA_013401135.1. Classification (NCBI taxonomy): domain Eukaryota; kingdom Metazoa; phylum Chordata; class Aves; order Passeriformes; family Sylviidae; genus Cettia; species Cettia cetti. The sequence continues at coordinate 3,114 of VZUI01046327.1, forward strand.
CTTGCTTCTAGTGTGTTCTTTTTTAATTTAGATTGATTGCTCTAACAATTAAAAGAAAGCTTATAAAAACTAAGTTATCATCCCATTGTTTCTGTTGTGGGGTCAGGCACCAGCTCTCAAAGGTGAAACCCAGCTTGGGGCTTCCATGTGATCAGAATTTGGCCAGGCAGCCAAAGTAATACATTTTTCATAAAGTCAGGCCAAACAAAAATATAAGCTAGAATTGCTATATATCATATCCCTGCTCCTAAAACAGGATTCATGTTTGTGTAATGAGCTTCACAGAGACAATTTTGTTATTGGTGATGCTTTCTACCCCCAGGGAGAAAATCCAACCACTGAAGAAAAAGAGTTTTACTTTGGGTTTTTGTGAAAAGTTTTTGCTCATATTACTTTTAGAGTGGATAACAGATCAGGTTGTGACTTTGGAAGTAAGTTGTTTTTGTAACTCAGCAAGATGCATTTTAAGAGTTGAGGTATTCTTACTGATAGTTTGGTAGCAGATTTTTTGCTGCTTTCATCCCTAGTCCTATTTTCACTTCTGTAAAGAAGTTAGTTTATAGTTATGTACAGTTATACCTGCCTTTCTTCATATAACTTGGTTATGCTCTTAAAACAAGCAAGCTGAATCATCCCTTTTTATGATTCAATTAAGGGAAAAAGGGAGAGATTTGTAAATCTACACATTCTCTATAATTTAGGAAGATTATTTTAAGCAAACCAATTAAGAACCCCATCCTTATTCTTGTTTTTGTTTTTCCTAGTGAACATTACATTATAGAGGTTCAGCTTCCAGCAAAGATGTTTGAACTGCTGCCACAAGAGATTAAAGAAGGAAAGCTGCTTCACATGTATCCAGTGCTCTTTAATGTTGGAATCAATGAACAGCAAACACTGGCAGAGAGGTAAGAAAAGTCATGTTTCATTTTCTGTCCAAGTACTCCATGCTGGTACAGGATATCTCTCAGGATTAGAAATAAATCTCTTTTGTTATTTGCACTTGGACCATCTCACATTGACTCAGTGTGTATTTTAAAAGGTATTAAAGGAAACAAACAGAAGCTATGAAGCAATGCAGAACAATGAAAAAGTCCAGATGAAGATAGGATCATAAGCAGGGCTTTGTTTCACAGAGTCAGTGCATTTGAAAAAGTCCAGATGAAGATAGGACCATAAGTAGGGCTTTGTTTCACAGAGTCAGTGCATTTCCCTTGGATGCAGATACAAAATGGATTTCCATTTCACAGATGCAGAATTTTGTCTGTATTCAGTACTTTGACATTCTCAAACAAGGCTGTGAAAATTCAAAATTCTTATATCTTAGAAATGGGGTTGAAGAGTCCGGACAAGTCATAAACTAGAGAAATTTTCTCAGTTTTTTATGGCTTTTTTTTCCAAGGCTGTGGAGTGGTAGTTAATAATAGAGAATGCATCAGTAGTATGTTTGTAGAAACGTGAAGGCTGATAAAGTTCTGACATGTTATTAGTACTCCTCTGCAACAGATTTCTGGAAACAAATTAATTAGTATAAGAATAGTCAAAGTCTCACCAACATTTTAATTTTCTCTTCCAAGGGAAGGGTATCTGTCGGTCATGTTAAATTTACCACCTTTGTGCAGTGCTAAAACTGCAAGGTTGAAGTCAAGATGTCAGCATGGCTACTTTTTTAAAAACTTCTTTTCTTTTAGCTGCTTTTTTTACCAGAGCATCCAAAATACATAATACTTCTCTTTAGGTTGCATTCGCTATAAGCCAAAAACGAATTGCAAAAGTGTAGCTGTAGTAACAGACAATGACAATCTGGAGTCAGTGACAATCCTTGACCTGGGCAATAGGCAAGAAGTTAAGCACCACAGGAGTTTCACCTCCTGCTCTTTGTAGACAGCCAGGTAAAATCAGTCCTTTAAAGAAGACTACTAAAGAATGCCATCAGGTAGCTTTGTGAATGTTTATGGGAGACTTTTCCAAGCTGAGTGGTGATATGTGAGAAAATTTAGGCAGAAAATTAAAATGGGAGACATAGACTGAAGCAAAAGACGGTATTTTACTGGTGAAAGAGTTGGATAGTTGATTAGAGAACTTGGGAACTTCTTGAAAATGAAAATAGGTTATTCTTGATGCCATAAAGAGCAAAGCCCTGAGGGGAGTGACATGGCCAAAGTCATAATGTGCAAAACTTAACAAAATCAGTTGTGAGAGTTTTGAGTGGGACACATCTTGTTTTCCAAAATAAGAGATAAGGCATGATGTGTGGTAACCAAGAAGCAAGCTGGTGAGAGCTTATATGTGTGGGATAGGCAGGAAGGACTGAGTGTTACACATGTTCTGAAGAAAAATTTGACAAGTTTTAGAGATAGCCTGATTACCTGGGGGCTTGTAGAGGAGTTGGTATGAAAGGATGCCTGGCTTGCAGGTGAAGTGGCAAGAGGTATTGTTCCCAGTGGTCATTTTACATTGTGCACAAAGAAAACCATGAGGGGAACCATAATACCCACATATCTATAAATATGGATATGTACTAATATCTGCCAAGCAAATCATTTCAATGCAGAAGCAGTTTTTCTGCATGCAGTTAGTCTGCTTTTGTCTTAATTCAAAATATTGCTTAACTCCTAAAGTTGTTTTTGAGACTGAACACATCTCTTTTTGAGTCTGAAAACATTGCACATGATTTTTGGCTAAAAATATGGGGGCTTTTGTGGGATAAAGAACATGAGACCATAAAAACATTTTTGTGGCAAATTTCTAGGAACTGTTACTCTATTAGATAAAAACCATCTTTTTGCTTTTTGATAGAATACACTTGAGAACATTTCTGATGTAAAAGAAACGTTCTCAAGTGACAGTGCAGCAATTGCTAGTGAGGAAGTTGCCAAGTCTTCTCCCTTTGGCCCATTGAAATATTTGCTTCCCTGGAACACAATATAGCAGCATATTTGGTGTCTTCTAATCTGTGTCCCTTTCTCTCTGAGTTTCTCACTTACCTGCCCATGCCTCTCTTCCTGTACTCCTCCATTTCCATTTCAAAGCTGTTCCAAAGATGAATTGCAAAAACTTGGCCCTAACTGCCCATGGAACATTCCTGTCTTTACAATAATATCTCCTGTATCACCATGAGATTTATTTTCTTGGCATGTGAAATGTGGCTGTTGTAGAAACCCTGGTCTCAGAGAGAAAGATATTTGTTTACATAACTATAGTTAGTTTGTAGATAAGCTTCTCTTCCATCTTGTGTCCCTTCCATATTGTCCAGTCCTTATTGAAATTAATATGCTCAAGCAATAGCAGCACTAAGAGATGGAGGAGTTGGTGTTCTCTGCCTGTGGTCCCCTTTGGAATTCCCCCAAAGTGCCTTTCCATTTATCCAGGATTTGTGAGGGCAAAAAGAATAAATGCCTTATTGCATGTTTGTAAATGGATTGCTTTGTTAATAAATTTTTGGAAGAATTATTCATCAGCCACGATCTTGTTTCCAAAAATTAGTTCCAAAGCACACAAGAACTTAACTACTGCATGTTTGACAAAATCTAATACATTCAGCACTAGAGAACAAGTAATATAAAATCAAAGTTATTTCTTTATGCAAAGAAATAATTATGAAGGATAATTTATCTTTGTTTTGGTTTGTGGGTTTGGGATTTTTTCATAATTTATTGTGTATTTTCATAGGTTTGGAGATACCACTTTGCAGGAAAACATTAACCAGGAAAACTTAGAACTTCTCAAAGAATATTACAAGTTATTTACGGAAAAAATGCCTCCTGATTGTGAGTACAAAACAATGCGATGTCCAGATGGCTTTGAAAAGCTTTGATGGGTAAAAAGTTACAAGACAGTAATATTAGCAGAATTCCATAACTTGTTCCATAAATTTAAACATTTTGTATCTGTACACAGACCTGCTGATCCCAAGAGTGATTTCAGGCCCAGTGCCACAGCAGAAACTGCAGAGAGAATGAAACAGAGGAATGATGAACTGAACAGCTATTTTAAGTTATTAAAATAATAAGTTTCTTAATATTTCAAGTAGAGGACAGTCTGTACCAACTGTATTTGTACAGAAATACTTGGTGGGAAATTTCATCAGCTTCAGTCATTCCCTCTGTTCTTATTCTGAAAATGTGTTGAGATTTGGTGAACCACTGAGAAATCTGCAGATGGAAATATAAGCAATGAGCCACATCATCATGATATGAATAACGAGGTTTCATTAGAATAGGCCCTTATTCCACTTGTATAGAAATTCCATATCATAAACATAAACATTACTATGCTGTTACTCTGATTGCCAAAAGCAGGGACTGAAAAGACATTTGCATCCATCCAATCCTGTTAAAGCAGTTTTAATGCCCAAACTATAGTCCCAAACGTTGCAGATTTCACAGCCAGGTTTTTAAATCCTGTGCAAAGCTTTGATACATCACTGCATATGAATGCACGTTTCTCTAATAAATCAGGATGATTTCAATGTGTTAGTAATTTTGACAGAAACAAAAGCTCTCTTCCTAAATGGTGGGCAAGATGATCATCCATCCACCCACAGACCTAGTGTTTCTAGGATGTCTACAGAGAAATTCATACAACAAGTTGGGTAATTAACTTAGGGGAATCTTGGAAAGAAAATATCCTCAAAAAACTAACCTAGATGTGCTACCTCATAAATGGATTGGATTATTTAGAAGCAAAAAATTGCATGCAGGTAGTATTGTCTGCATTTCATTAACAGAATTGAAACTCGCACTGCCTTCCTGCAGGATTATTAGTGAGCCACAAGTTCCTGGACTTCTTCCAGACTGTGCAGGCTTTTGAGAACTAATCTTGTCTAGTTCATCCTGTCTTTTCTGGTTATTATAACATTCCTGCCTTTTTCTCTACCTTTAAGAACTGAATCTCTTCTTTATACAAATTTTTATGGAACACAAGGCACCTCTTGGTTCCACTGCCCGTCCCACTGCCTCCCTGTCAGTATATGGAATCACTCTTTTTGCCTTGGAGAAATGTGCCTATTAAACCAGCCCCCTGGGAAAAAAAGTGAAGCTCTCAAACTTGTTCATTTGGGGGAGGACTTTAATCCTTCCCCTATTCCCCCACCTCTGGAAGACAAGCCTCCATACAAGGCTGGCAGCAGCCCTGGTGCTGGGGCTGAATGAGAGGCACTTAGTATCGATGGCTCTTGGATGCTTTTGTCCCACCTTTCCAGATAATTTCCTGTAGTGCCAAATCTGTGCTACAAAATAAATGCAGGAGAGTGTTCCCAAAGCTGTTAGTTCCAAACACTGCTCATAAAGCCCAAAAAATGTGAGGACTCACAGCCCTGTTTGCCAGGCTGTTGCATCCAGCCTTGGCAGCCTCCCTTGCCTGCTGCTTCATTCATATATTCCCTTTCAAAAAATTCAATTTTCCACTCCTAGAAAGGTATTGCCATCTTTGCTATTAGATTTCCTCTTGTTTCTCTATTTCCCCTTGCCAATAATATTCTTGCATGTAACTAAGCATACACTGACTTTCTATATTAAGATGAACATACACTTTATCATTTACCTGTTTCTTCAACTCTTAAATTATTTTAGCAGAAACTGAAAATAAGAGTGTGTTCCCAGAAAGATTCCTTCCAAAAATGTTGATCAAACATAGCTCTGGTTGAGGCACCAAAATTGTATTGTTTTTCTAGAAATGCTAAGGGTAGTAGGGCTCCAAAAATGTAAGATTATTGTTTAGTAGTAGATAATAAGCTGAAAACAACAAGGCTGTTTGGTACTGCCAGGGTCCTCCCCCTTATAATCCAGGAGCCTGATTTGATGGTTTAATACTGTGGGGTCCCAAGGAATTGAAGCAATTGATCATTTCCAATCAAGGTGCAACTCATTTGGCAGTACTGTAAACCAGGAGACTCCTGCTGTACCTGTGCTGAAGCCACCCCTCTGAGATGTTGCATTTTCTGCTGTGAACCAAAGGAAAGCTGCCTGGAAGCAATAAAATGCTTAGTGATACATTTGCATAATCTCAAAGCATCTTTGTCATTGTGTGTTCTGTGTTTTAAAGAAACAGATGCAGCCATTAGTGTAATAGTCTAGCAGAGTGTGATGTGTTTTTATGTGCTCTGCATCATCTAAGTGTACAATCAGAATTTGTAATACACAGTTAAAACAATCCACATTAAGATTATTGCAAAAGTAGTTTGGATGTACTCCTTCCTCTCTTTTTTGTTTGCTTGGTTTTGAGTTTTTTTAGACAGCACATTGAGTGAAGCAATTTAGTTATTTTTCAATATATTTAAATTACTTCTTACTATGAATCATGGATAAGGGAAACTACAGAATTTATTAGACATAAAAGGTAAAAGCCTGTTGATAAGAGGGATCATTCCAGCTTGGATCACTTTAGGAGAATGGATATTGACCTTCATTAATACTTCTCTCATTTTTATTCTTTCAACTGGGTATGCCTTTGGGCTTGGTTTTGAGGCCAGGGTTGTGGAGCATTTTCCTCTCACTGGATGGACAAATTACTTTCTCTGCTTGAAGAAACTTTATCCATTGATCAATTTAGTTTCACATTGTTTCACTTGATTCTGAGCCCCCTTTTTTTTGGTGATAACTATAATTAAAATTCTTTTTACTTCATCACCGTGAGAAGAAATCATTTCAAAAAACAGATTCTGCTTGTTTTTATTGATTTTCAAAACTAGTGAAGATAAATGTAACATTATAAAAAACCCTCCAATCTATACATATGAAGCAGAGGGAGAAATTAAATTGCCTACTCTTGAATTTTTGCTAGAGATGTAGAACAAATTAAACTTCAGCTCAGATGCCATACTCAGAACAAGCAGGTAAAATTTTGGATTTTAAGTAAACCTGAAATAATTTCCTACTTCAAAATAAAGCCACATTTAATTTCAGACTGAGAAATACACTTTTTAGAGGGGATACTTAGTGCTGTTTAACTTTTATGTTACATTATATAAAAAACTAAGGCACATTTCAAAACAAAAATTAGATTTTTCTATTTGAAAACAAAACCAAAAATTTTGAATCTAAAAGGAAAAAAAATCATCCTATCAAAACAGGTTGTAATACACTCAATTTTTGGGATTTTTTTTCTGATTTTAATTAAATGTCTGTAATATCTGATGAACAGAACTACAGCAGAGGTTTGGGTTTTTCTCACCATCCATCTATAAGATAAAGGTTGAAGACACTTTAGATTTCCACAAGAAGATCTTAGGGAGGACAACCCAATACTCAGAAAGACATAAGGTTTGCCTATTCCTTAAATATTTAGCTGGTAATTTCCATCCTGTGTTCCCAAACAAGGCTGTAAATATTATACCTGTTCTTCATCACAAGCATTCTTTAGTCAGGACAGCCATATCACCAACCTTATCATAATGAGCAACTTTATCATCCTTTTTTTCCAGGTTTACCACATTTTCAAGAACAAAATGATTTAAAGGGATTGCTAGAAAGTCTTCATCAAAATATCCAGGCCAAAAAGAGAAAGAATGTAGAAATCATGTGGCTGGCTGCAACAGTAAGTTCTCTTGTTTCAAAGAAATTGATGAACTCATTTTCATAAGCATGCTGATATTGTAAGTGCAATGGATTTTAAGGATATGATTGGGAACTCACTGGTTAAAGGAGGCAGTTGTGCTGAAATGGTTTTCTAACATACTCATTCTCATAGTCACTCATTCCACTCCTGAATTTATATCTCTTCTTCTTCCACTTAAATTGCAAAAAATTTCTTTTTCTCACTTTTTAAACTTGTAGAACCTGCTAGAATTTGAGCGATTTGTTTCATATCTGTTCTTTGATAATGTAAAATTACTCAAAATAATTTCTTTTTTTTGTATGGTCTTTGAGGTATGATATTGGACATGATTGCTTGCTCTGTCTTTTTTTTTTTTTTGCTATTGCTGCATTCAAATTTTCGTTTTCTATAATTGAATTAATTTTACAAATAAGTGTTGCAAAAGACAGACAATCAGACACAGGGAGAACACAAAGAAAATTGTTTATTTTACAATGATTATTATTTACTTTGCTTTTTACTTATAATTATTTTCTGTTTCCCAATTCTGTGGAGTTTGCACATACGTATTAAAACAAAACCAAACAAAAAAGCCAGGAAAACATCTTAGAAGTTTATAAAGAGCTCAAGCTTTTCAGGAATGTGAAATTCAGACAGGTAATTGTCTTATATTTAGAAAGGTACCCGTGGTATCTCTGCCCCTTTATATCTGCAGAAAGCTTTTGGTATCTACCAAAGGTAAAGCAAGGATTTGTGTTTTGGGAGACTTTCAAATGTATATACCCTTCAAGGCAAATAAATATTTGATACAAAATTATTAATAACACTTTCCATGACTTTTTATTAACACCAGGGAATAGACAATCTTAACTATAACTTTGTATCATAACACTCCTGTAACTTCCACATCATTAACATTTTGCCACATGGCTAATAAATATTATCACATGCTATTGCAGTATAAATCCTTTCTAAATACAAATATAAGTTTTTCTTGCTGTACCAGTCCTGCAATTACTATGAAACACTGCTTTTAAAAAAGTAAGAATAACCCAAATAGAATTTAAGAATTTCTTCTTCTCCTATGTCTTCTCTAAAATCAGAGCCCATCACTCATCCAGAACAATTACCTGGGATTTTTCTACTTCATTTTTTTAATGTTTTGTTTATATTGTTAATTTTTTAGGTATCATTTATGTGGAATAGCCCCCATGACTCATGGGCTTCCAGAGATACTAGTGTAAAGAGAATTTATCTCTTCAGTTAAACAGTTAGCTTCTTTCACACCATTATTTAAGAAAATTATTGTATAGTACTTTATTTAAATCCCAGTGCAATTGTGTTCTAATTTTTAAACAGATTTTACTTTTAAAATTTTAAATTATAGGATGGAAGTAACAGTCATAGGTTCTGCTTCACTATCCTGTGCCTCTTTGGGTTCTAAGTAACTTTCCCTTAATTGATTCCCTAAATTAAACTTTTGAGATTGCCCTCACCATGGTTATCACAAAGAACTTAAAGGCTTAAAATACTTAAGTATTTTCTGGGCCATTGATTTTAATAGAATTTCTGAGAACACAATTAACAGATGAAGAAATGCTTATTTGCTGAACTGACATTGTGGAGATCGTGTTCCAGTTTCATCCTGCGAGCTCTCCCGTGGTAGCCAATGTGGGAAGTTACTTTTTCTGATTAGTGCTGGAATTGATTGCCTTGCCCTATTCTCACAAATTCATTTGGGGTTTCATGTGGTTATACCAATGATTCTCCAGGGATAGGTATAAGCAAAGTATTACCTTTCCTCTGGATAAATTATATCTGGGGAAAGGTAGACCCACACTTGGGCATGGCGGTTCTCCTTCCAAATTTTCTTTTTCTAGTAAAATGTTGCTTGAAACCAAAGTATAAACTAATGGACTGGTAGAACCACAGATTGATTCTTAAGGGGAGAAATCATTCTCAAAAATATCATGTTTCCCTTTTGCCTTATAACTTTTTCAAAGTATAAGTGAAAGTAGACAAGCCACGGCAGTCATTTGTGTTAGACTTCACTAATTGTGAGTCAAACATTGAACAGTTTACCTGTTGAAAATAAAAAACTATTTAAGTTCAGATGTGTCTGACTCCCTACCTTCACAAGAAGTTAGTCTGCTGAATTCATGTTGGTGAGTTAAGTCTTATCAAGGTTTTTCTTTATTCATTAGATATTCAGACAATTAAGCTTTCATGGTACATGGCTGCTCTGCTACTAACTTTTGCTAGGTGCTTTCTTCTTGAGCAGTGCAGTAGCTCTGGCTGCCCTGTGCGTGCTTGCAGAGTTGAGGGGTGCCCGGGCTGCCTGGGCGAGCAGGGCCAACCCGCGGGGCGCGCCTGTGTTTCAGATCTGCCGCAAGCTGAACGGGGTGCGCTTCACCTGCTGCAAAAGTGCCAAAGACAGGACATCCATGTCGGTGACGCTGGAGCAGTGCTCCATCCTGAGGGACGAGCACCAGCTGCACAAAGACTTCTTCATCCGCGCTCTGGATTGCATGAGGAGGTAGGTGGGGTTCCCTGCTCTTTGGGCTAGGCCAGCACTGGGGCTCTCAAGCTGGGTCTGGGCGCTGAGCCCAGCCTGGCTGAGCAGCAGCCTGACTGCTGGTGAGCCGCCTCTGGAGTGCAGGCTCTTGGCAGCTGGGTGTTTTACAAGTAATTAACAGTTTCTCAGATATGTGAAACCTTGCAAGGGTCAGCTCACTGACTGTAAAATCTGGGCAGCAGTTGCTTTGAGAAAAGTTATATTTCAGTTTTGAGGGTATTTTTAAAAGCATTTGCACAGTCATTAAATAATGTGTACAACACTTACACAAACGCTGAGAAAGCAAAAGAAAGCATTTGTTACAGATGGCAATTCTTACTAATCTGTTATTGAAAAGAAACATCCAAGTAGGTTTGGACCAGCGGTGGTTGCCATTAATATCTGATAAAATCTTTGCTTTAAAAAAAGTTAATTAAAACATGCTTTATTCTAAATTGCAACTATGCAGAAATTGAGGCTGGTGTTATCAGGAATGTGTAATTAAAAGATGTAAAGATTTCTCATTACCTGAGTCTTTGATGAATAAAAAACCTATTGAGCAAACAAGTTTTGATCATAAAATGAATCCAGATGCTAGATTGTCTAAAGAAACTTTCATCATTGGTTCTAGAGCTTAATCATAGAGTTTTAATCATATCATCACAGTTTTAATCATATTGTCTATAGGAGTTTTAAAACATTTGTGTCCACAACACTAGAATAGTATATAAAAAAAGGTCACTGCAAAAGTAATCGAAAATATTTTGGTCAGCCTACAAAGAAGTAACTGAATCATATCTTGGACTTTTATGAAACACAAAAAATACAAAATTGTTCGTATGGTGGATTTGTAAAGATCATCCTAAGTAAACAATTGTGTTTACAGTCTGTAATGGGTAATTCTGGACCTTCATATTTATTGTTGCCAAAATATGTAGTTAATGTCTAGATTAATACTGCAAGTTTACCCACAGAGTGTCCTTTTGTCCTTTGGCAAAGATAGCAGGTCTAAAGAAAAGAAGTTAATTTTATAAAGAGTAAATGAGCCGAGATGGCTCAGTTGTAGGTTTGGTTCACAAGGTGCTGCTAATGCAGTGAGATGTGGTGTGTTGAACTGAGCTGTATCGTTTTGGCTGTATTGTTACCTTGCATAAATCCCTCAGTCTCTGCAGTAATTCAGTGAGTGAATGACTTCTGTGCAGTCTTTCATAACTACATGTTTTATCATTAATGAATTCTGAGTTTTCTGTGTTAAATTTCATTTTGGCATTTCAAACACTTTTTTTTTTTTTTTATGTTGTGTCTCCAATAAATACAAAAGTGTGTAAGCTACAGTAAGTTGCCAGGTACAGGAAAACTAATTATTTACATAAAATCACCATAATGTTAGAATAGCATTGAGTAGAGTACTGGATTGGAAAATTTTCACAGACATAAATATAATTTTATAAAAACCCTAACTTGCAGGTTTTTGTAGCTCAAAATACAAATGATTTTGAGTGGGTTTATGTCATGTAACTGATTTGAAAATTAAGAAGATTAACACATTAGTTATCTGTGCAGGTAACAGTAATTTGAAGTCACAAAAGAACAATGTAAAGACAAAAAATCTGAATAATACTTAAGAATTAAATGAGTAGATGGGTATATGAGTTTGAAACACCATTACAAACATGTAAAATCTATCGGTTATGCTGTAGTTTCAAACAGAGCAAAGCTTTATCCTGCTCTTACCCTGTAAATGAATTTCAGACTTGAACCAAAGTAGGTGAAAGATGTGTTGGATGGGAGGTGATAACTTTGATTCAGGTGGGAGGATTGTCTGAGGATTAAAGCAAAGGCTTTGCAAGTAGTGGCAGTAGCACACAAAATAATTTGCACCATCAGGATAAGAAAAATAGAAAGAAGTCTTCTAACTATGCTAGTTGCTATCAGTCTAACACTGCTCACATAACTAGAGGTTTAAAAATAAAATCAAGAAGAAAAGCAGCCAAATTACTTTTGTTCCCTCCCAAATTACTCTTTTTACATTGAGTTGGTCAATGAAAGCCCAAAAATTCAGAACAGAAGAGTAAAGATGTCAAATGGGAGCACTGTACTTCGCTCCATGGTGTTCCCATTGAGAGTTGTCGTGGCAGTTTAAGATGTGTCTTTGGGTGGGAGGTTTTGTGTCTTTGGTGCTCCAGACATCAGCAGGGACTGCTGCTCACTCCTGGGCTGGAGTGCCTCTGGAGCAGTGTTGGAAGGGGCACAGCACTGCTGCCTGGGTGGCCTGGCAGGGACCCTGCAGCTGGACACTGCTCCTGTCGGCAGACAGAGAGAGGAGCATTGCAGAGAAGGGCATTTTGAGACAGCAAACTGGGAAAGAAAGAGCAGATAAACAAAGGACAGGAGAAAAACCCTTGATTTCCTCTGGTGTTTCAGCTAAATGTCCTGTATTTCACTTGAGGGAAGTTTGGCTACTGTGTTTTTTTGAGGTTTGAGTGAATGAGGTCAACAGACTTGTTTGGTAGCCATTGTGGCGCTTGTCCTTTTGTAGTTTCTTTTTATTTGATTACTTTTGCAGATCTGAAAGATAACGCTGTGCATATCTAAAATTTTCATTAGGTACTTTTAGAAGCTTTTAGAATGATTTTCACATCTAAAAGAACCTATTTTGTTTCAAGGGCAGACTGAGAAAAACTATTTGCCGTTTAATTTGCAATTTTAGCAGTTTTCTTCCCAATGAATCTTCTCTAGATCACTTTGTTAAACTTTGTCAATCAAATCCCTTTGTGCTGATTGCCACAAATTGCTTTTAAGCCTTTCAAAAGAACAAATAGACATGAAAAATTCAATTTTAACATCCCGAATCCTAACAGACTGGATTGATCTTTGAAAGGCTTCTTTTAAAAGTTAACAGTAGGAGACAGAGACTACTGTGAAGCTAAGTGAGCTGTCGAAGTAAACGGTGATTCAAAAGCAGCCTTTATTGGAAATACCATCATTTTGAGATATGAAAATTATAAAGGTGCCTGTGTAGCTGTAAGGCTTTTTTTTTTTTCCTGCCAGTGCTGACACAGCTTTGCTGACTGTTGGAAAAGGGAAGCGTGTCCTTACAGGTTCACGTTTTCTTGCCACCGGAACCTTGGAGATGCTGGGCTTCTGTGTGCTGCTGCTTTTCAGCTTCTTTGGGTCCCCAGAATTTTGAGCAATCCGGAAGTGATTCCCAAAGTTTCAGCATATTTATTTTGGTGTACATTGCATAACACTGTTTTGGAAAATACTGCCCCTAGCTGGTTTTTTTAATGGCTTAGTTCGTAAGTGGGATCGTTGTCTTTTAGTGATAAACTATACAATGTTTACTGCTTCTTTATAAGAAAAAAGGCTGTGCAAGAATCCTTCCTTTCACTTATGAAAAATGTGGTGAATGAAGCAATGATGGGAATGCATGCTTTATCATTTACAATAAGTAATAGATGGCTTTGTCCTCAGTCGTAAGTCTGGCAATTATGATGCTGCAATTGGTGTGTACCTGAAGCAGCCATTCTATAAATAATTCCACATATTATAATTTCCTTGATATAGGTTTGTGACTACCATTGATCTTAGTGACATTCATAGTGCAGAATGAGGAAAATCAATATATCATCCCCTCTGTATCAAGTGCTTGTCATTCACATCATATTAAAATACTGTTTATAATGTTGCTACCACTTCCAAGTCAGTTTTTACAGGCATCAATATTCTTATTTTTCTCTTCACTAATACATGAATTCTCCTATCATTCAGTGTTAACTCTATTCCAAGAGACAGTAGAGGCACAAAACTGATTTACCTGAGTTCACTGCAGTATCTATCAGATGATTTTTTATTTTTTTTTCTTTAGAGCTGGCTACTGTTAAGGGAGAATGGAACCTGGTGGGCAGCACATAATGACACAGCTCTGTAAAACAAATTGATTTTTTTTTCATTTTAATAATTTATTTCTTTTAAAAATCTATTTAGCTTTATTGTTTCAGTGGGAGGATCCTTTTTGGAGGCTGTGGGTAGTGAATGACCTCAGAAACTCCTGTCATTGGTCTTGTTTCCAATATGGCCTCAAAAGGAGTAACAAACAAAAGAAATTACAAATCCACTGTCTTGGTGAATCCTCCATGCTGTCAGCCTTATCATCATTCTTAGCAGAGCACACCTGTCACATATTTCTGACATTGAATACAAAATTTGACTCAATGTGGGACACGTTGTTTCCACTTGAAGTGGTTAAGATATTTCAGGGTATTTTAGATAAATTGCCTATCAAAAATCTCAATGAAGCACTAGTTCAAAGAATGAATGATCTGAGCAACAAGTATTGAGCATCTGATGTGCCAATTATGAAAAAAAAATCTCCCCTTTTAAAGGGCTGTTTGAGGATAGCTTTTCTTAACAATGAGTGAGTTGAGGAGGAGGTGGAGCAGCTGTAATCAGGGACTAGCTGTAATCAGGAATAGCTCTTTAATCAGGGGCTTTCAGATGTTCTGGGTGCTGAGATGGACCTCAGCCAGGGAGGAGCCTATACCAAACACCAGAGCTGTATTTGCCACGTGGACTAGGAAGCAGGAGCAAAGGGACAGCATTAGAGGCAGGGATGATCCATGTGCAAATCTCTCTGTGCCTTTCTCCCATGCCCCAGCTTTCACCCTGCCCCTGTGAGCTTGTGGCAAGAGATGCAGCATGTGAGGGGTTACATAGAAGTGGAGGCACAAGTTCTTCCCAAACCCCGTTCCCAGCCCATCTGATCCTCTCCACCTTTTCTTTTTTCTGCTAAAAGTATAAGCACAGTGCAAGCAAAACTTTAAAAAGGAGAGCCTGGCTTCCACTACAGATTTTTACAACATTCTGTGGCTCTTTAGAAACTTAACATCTCTATTTTGAGGTAGAAATTGCAAATGATTTGCATCACCTGATGTACTGACAGAAGCCTGGGCATTAAGTAACAGTAAGGTCCAGTTTTGGTGCATGGAACCACCATCAGTTTTGTGTTCTACAACTAAATTACTGCTTTGAGGTTTTTTAATAGCCATAGTGTGCAGAAGAAAAAAATAAAAGGGAGAGAGATGGCCACAAGAAGTAGTGAGAGTCAATGCCATTGACATCTTTCTGCAGCCTTGTAGAATTAACTTCTATTTCTGATATCCTTCTGGAAGGAGGAGAAGGATTATAGAGAATCATTGTGGGCAAAGTAGCAAACAGTAGTTGAAAAGGCTATGATAAATCTAAGCTTTCTAATATAACTTCTGAATTTCACTGAATTGAACTTTATAATATTTCTTTAAAGCAAGTCTCAGGTTTTAAAGACTTAAGCCAAGGGAAAAAAAATACAAGAAAGGTAACCTGTGTGCACTTTATTTGCACTCTGGAAAGTCCTGAGGCTTAGACTTCTACATGGACAAACTAAGTAAGTATAATTGGCAGTTGTTTTGTAACATAGCCTCACACTATATGAACCACTTTTTTCTGGTTCACTGGGGTCAGATGTTTGAGTTCATGTTTTGCAAGGAAATGTTCTCTAGCTGACTGCAGAAGTTTCATTCCCCTGGACCTCATTTTTGCAAATTCCTCCTAAGTGCTGTTTTCAGATTCTTTCTGATCAAGGTCCTAGTCAGAGTCCTGAGAACTCTCTCATGTAATCTTTTTCATCTTCCTTTTTTTACTACACTTCTGCTTGAATATTTCCCTCCTTTCTGCTCTGACATGTGTGGCTGCCTCTTTCTTCTCCTGTTCGGAGTTTGGGCACTGGTCTTAGTCACAGCACAGAGGGAACAGCAGGGCCAGTCTCCTGCCTCTTGATTTTGGCTTCATGCTATAGCAGGCATCCGCTGCCAGGGAAAAGAATAGCAAGGAAAAGCCTTGTCCAGCTCCTTGACCTGGCATAGGTTGAATCCTCAAGGTATGTACCTGCTGAATTTTAACAAGGCTTTGTTAGGAAGAGATTTGAGAGTCTTTCAGGAGTAGGCTCTTTGGATAGTTGCATCTCTCACATCTTTATTATCTTGGTGCAGAATATCAAATCCTGTTCTTCAGCATGGAGGTACTAGTAATTCTTTCAAAACAACGAGGGGAAAAAAAAGCTGTAATTTTTTTCTTTAAATGAAATTGTAAGTTTGAGTTTTCCCATTCAAGATGAACTACCAATTACAGGTAGATTCTTAATGGAAAGCATAGTGTAGCCTTAATCAGAATTACCTTTCCCCTGGAACCTGTAATAATATTCTTGGACCAAGGGGGAAAACAGTGAAAATCTTTGCCACTCTTTGCAAGGAATATTTAGAGAAGTGACTCAGTCTACAACAATGTAGCAGGCAGTAAGCAAGAACTTTGAAATAATGCTTAGTTTTCTAACCTTCTGGTTTAAGCAGAACAGGTGATTGGGGATACAAGAATCATAAAGTCACCCTAGGACATTTTCCTATCAGTGTGGGAGGAGAAGGTGGAGCCAGTAGAAATCTGTATTGTGTCTAAATTTTGACACCAGTGTTTGGGGAGTCAGTCCTTGAAATGTACCTGCTCCTCCTTCAGTGACTGTTTAGGGAAGGTGAGCACTTCAAGAGGACTCAGAACCTGACAGTAAATTTTATATAATAGGAAAACATACTAATATATCAATTGCAGTGTACAATATTTTATCGTATATTAAAAGAAGTTCCTTTTTAATTGGAAAAGAAAACGTTAGGCAACATTTGTGTTTCAGCTTTACCACAAAAAACAACCCTTGATTCCCTGTGAACTTTTTGCTGAAGGGCCCCTTTGCCTTGAGGCTGTGTGTGCCAGAGTTCTCCAAAGAAGAACTGCATCCATGAAACTCCAATCAAAAACTTGCCCAACTCTGAGTTGTTCTGCTCTGATTTGCACTTTTTATTTCTCACTGAGATACTGATGAGGTAAACAATCTGTTAAGTAGCCCAAATTAATATTTGTCATATCTTGATCCAAATGAGAGTACAGAGAACTGAGCTTTGTCTTTGCTCTCTGTGAAAGGTTTTAATTATTCAGCATAGACAGTGAGAAATGTGTGTAATTAATTACCGTGTGCATTCTATGGCCAGTTTTTAAAACCAGCCAAATGAAATTTGCTTTCCCATTTAGTGTCACAGTCTGTGTTTGGGTGCTTAATAGTGCAGAAGTGAATTTAAACACTGCATTTGATTAATTACAGAATAAAAAAAAAAAAAAAAAAAAAAAAAGGAAAATGCTTCCTAAAACCCTCTTCTAATGGCAAGCATTTCTGTCACTTTTGCCATACATATATTGCAGGCCCACAGTTCTGGATATCACCTGTCATGGTTAGACAAATCTAGCATGCAAGTAGTTAGGTTATTATAAAAATTGTTTGGTGTTCACTTTTGAGGTTCTTCCAGTTGTTTATGGAGAACTTCACTAATTGTCTCATTTATTTAGCGCTTTATTGCTTATTTAGAGTTTCCATGAAAGACTGGGTCTTTGCAGAAATCAAAGACCAGATGTATTATGATCACCAGATTGAGTAAAAGCAAGTTTCTTCCTGTCATATTTCACTTTGATTAAGATTTCCTGGAAGAGTGTGTGGGAAAAGTCCTGCATGCATGTTCGTTATCTGCTGAAAATCCAAGTCCTACAGCTGAATTACCATGGCTTTGGCCATGTTCAGCTTAATCTCAGGAGGAGCATCCCAAGTCCAAAATTTAGATAAGAAAGAAGCAGGAAATGAGAGTAAGAGGGCAGTAGTAGCATACAATAGCTAGTTAAAGCTATCAAATATGTAATCTCTTCAAGAAGTTATTGGCCTCTAAAACAATGTTCCTCTCAGAGTAATATAACTTGGGCAGGGAGGGCTCATAGCTTCCTGTCTGTGGTCCCAGCAACATACAGAATGTCCAGAGGTTGGAAGAGGCACAGAAAGGAGAAACAACCAGCTACTCTTCCAAAAAGATGGGTTTGTAATAGAAGATTCTGCATTTTTTCAGGAGAAAGATGATGGAGTGTCAGGCTATAACTCTGGTTGGCTTATGTAGGAAGCAGGTACCAGACACTTCTAGGTTTATCTTTGCTCTCATTTTAGACTCCCTTGATTCCTTCGTAAACTTAGTTTCTTTTCGTAAGAATGCTCCCTTCTTGGATAATCATCTTTTCTTTTCCAGCACCCCAGTTTCAGTTTTCATCCATAAGTTCCATCCTTTAGGATGGTGCACAGGCTCAGGGCCAGGACTGGCCTGGTGCTTGTTGCACATGACATGAGAGAATCCGGCATTCAATCTCCATATTCTCTTTTTCCATTTATTATTATTATTATGCATTCATAAGGCAACCTGGCACATTCTGTTATACAATTGTGCCTTCAAGTAGTTGTGGTCCTATTCAGCCACTGGATCTGAAATTTTCTGTCTCAGGTACTTTAGGGAAAGAATCTAAAATCATTTTGGATACCAAAATAGGAGCAGAGACATAACTGTGTTGTCATCATGCCCCCTCATATTTTATAATCATCATTTGAGGAACTGTCTTTGATGTATGGGGGTTTTCTCCCTTCAGTCTGCTGCTGTTTTCTTTTTCCAGTGAGCATTTCCCTGTTTCTTACTCTCTTGCAGTAACACCTTGGTGTGTGGTATTTGATAGGACTCTTGACAGTGGCCTTTCCAAGCTCAGCTGATGGAGTTAGTTTTAGTAGTAGTTTCTAGCTGTTTGTTGCTTTCTGTGGCAGCTTGGGTTTGGTGAGTGACATTCCATAAGCGTGTCCTTCTCACTACAGCAGCCACTGGTGACCTTTCACTGACACAGCTGGCAGCATCAGGTTCTTTCTCAGTGTTTACCCACAGTGCAAGTCCTGGTAGCTGTTTGCAGTGGAGGGACCAGAGGGGTTTCCATTTGCATTATTATGTACCTGTTATGTATTTCCTACTTCAGTGGTGTTATCTACAGTTCCAGTCAGCTGGAACTACACCCAGTAATGGAGGCAGCAGCATTATATTGCTGTCCCCTTCTCTGGATCATCCAGAGATAAATCTGGGAGATAAATCCCAGAGATAAATCTGGGAGATAATTTTGGGAACTTGCATTCATAATAGCTGAAGTCTCTACTGTAATTTGTATGAATAGGCTGCACATGTTTGTAAGGAAGTTAATGCAAAGGAAATGTTGGAGTCCTCCCAAAGTGCACCACCAAATCCACAGCTGACTCCTAATGCTAGAATATTTATTAATTTCTAAATTAATTTCTAAATTAATTTCTGCAACCCTGGGACTGCAGTTGTACTGTTGTTCTAAACATACCCCTAGTGCCAAACCACTGGGCACTGCTTTGGCTGTGTATCTGCAGTGCTGTTCCTGTGCCCTGCTCTGGGCTTAATTCCCTGCCAGCCTGGATGTTGCCACATGTGTATTGTCTCCCAGCAGTGGGAAAAGCACCTGGCTTTTCCCCTCTGTTGAAGATGCTCCTGATGCCCCAGGAAGGTGCCAGAGCAAGTTCCTACCTCTGCAGAGTCTTGTGATTCCAGGCAAGGCTTAGCCAAGATTTAAAGTCCCTTAGACTGTGGAGGTCAGAAGGTGGGAAAGGAATCAGTGTTCCCTCTCTCTTCTGTGAAGGGATGAAATGCTTTGGTTTATGACCCAGCCTCCTTGTTAGGTTATGTGTTAATGAGGCAGAAGGTGCCTCTGCCTGTGGTACTCAGGAACTTCACTTGCTGTTCTGTGAAACTATTGTGTAGCACATGTGTAAGTAATCTTCCTGTTCTGCCCCTCTCATTCATCATGTGGGTTTCCTGACATATCATCAGCTTTAATTTCATGCTACATCCTCCCCCTTGGCTGCATATTTCCTTACACTTATGAGAACATTGTAATGTTTGAGGCTTCTTATCCCTCATTTCAATTTAGCTGAACTCAGTCCCTGTGCCTAAAGGACTGCAGATTCCTGTTCCTTCCCCTCACACCAAGAGCTAGCAGGTACCCTTTGCCTCTAGAGAAAGACAGGCTAAAAAGGCAGCAGCTAATTACTATCAGCAGTAGTTCAGTGAGATACACCTGCCTTTAAAATATATATATATATTTACTTTGCAGCCCCACTCCAGTCAGCGTTTTCAGATTTGAGGAACCTTTTTAGATTACAAAAACACTGAAAAGACTAAGGTGTAATCTGATCACACAGTCATGTATTTTATAGAGCCCTGTTGTAGGATCATGTGGTTAATAGTTTGTGTCTTGGGTGAACTGACAAGTCTGATGAAAATATATAATTCCTGTCAAAATAATGTTTTATATTCATTTTACAAAAACCATTCCTCAATGCTCCAGTGTTGGTGTTATTTTTGTTTTGTTTTGTTTTTTTTTAATTTAAATCCCTTTATAACTCATTCATAACTCTTGACAGCAGAGCATCTACAGAATACAAAGGAATCAGCACAGCAAGGTTTGCAACTTCCAGCAAGCTGCCTTGTGGTGGTGTGGTAAATGGGAGGGTCCAGAGTAGGCTATTGTGGAATGTTTTGAATATGATTCTGGTTTTGTTTGTTTTGGGTTTTAGCTCGTGTAGTTTAACCAAGACTGGCATGGTCTCTGTCCTAAGTTTATTTCTGCTAAATGGCTGTTACATGGAAAGCCTTAGGAAAGCAAATAAAAATGCCTAAACTGGCTGTGGCAGAGGCATTATTGGCTAGTTTTGAAGTGATCAAAGTAGCACCAGGCAGAGGCAAGCAACTACAATGTCTCATTCTCAAAGATCCAGGAAATTATTCTGAAAATCCACAAGAGTCTGCTTTGATAATCCTGGTTATAATGGGTTAGAATATTTATTTCATTTGCACTTTTTAAAGTCAAATGTTTTTGACCTTAGAAGCTTATAATTGACAAGCAAAGGGTGAGAGAAAGAAATATACTTGTATCTCATTCAATTTTAAAGTGGGAGAAAGCTAATATAGAGGTGCCAAAACCCTTATAATCATAGTCCTTAGTTCAAAATTATATTTGAATCTATTTTTTCCTTAAAAGGGCCTCTTTTCATAGGTTTTTTTGCTTTAAATAAGAGTCCTTTTGCTGTACTGTGCAATAGCAAAGCTTGTAAGTAATGTTCATTACCTTACTGACATTCTGCATATTACTAAATGTCTTTTCACTCTCCTTTTTGCTACTTGGGTTCATGCTGACATAGCAAATGCAGCAATTGCAAGGCTCTCTGCCTTCTGGACACTGCTGAGCTGAGTGTTGATGGATGGTGTTCCCTCAACATCATTCTCAATGAAGTCCTCTCTTGCTTTCCTGCTGCGTGGTGGCCTCAGGGAGAAGGCTGTTCCCTCTGTCACCTTTCTCTGTAAAAATTTGCTACCACAATGGCATTATCAGCAAATGTGTAGACAATCACTTCAAACTTAGTTTGACATTCCTGTTACATAGATGCAGATCATTTGCCAGGTGAAGATGCTTTTTGAATTTATTTTTAAAGTGAGTTAGCATATATCAGACCACTATGATGCTGTTTATTTTCTCTCTTGTGCAGTGCAAGCAGCCTGAGATGTGCTGCCAGGTAGAGGGATTTTGCTTCTGTAGGATTGTTTTTCCCCTGTTAAGTTGCATTGCTGCATTCTGTAAATACTGTCATGCTCTTGTAGCAACTTACATCCTCCTGCTTTTCCTCAGAGGGAAAAGTACATTCCTTCATAGAATCATGGAATGGCTTGAATTAGAAAGGACCTCAACAATCACCTTGTTCTAACCCCCTGCCATGGGCAGGAACATCTTCCACTAGACCAGATTGCTCCAAGCCCATCCAACTTGGCCTTGAACACTTCCAGGGATTTCAATCTAGTAGATCAAAAGTCAATAAAATATTTTTCTGGCTAAAGGGGATTGAAATCACCTTTTAGTGATGGTTAACAAAGCAATATTGTATTCATCAAAGCTTTGCCCCCCAAGTATGTTTGTCTATGTGATAGTACACAAAATATGCACACACACATAATTATATGCAAATGTAGAAATGTAGGAATTTTAGCTTGTAGGTACATTTTAGTTTGTCACATTGCTGATTAATTACGTGATTTAATGAAGTGAATTATTTAAAATGGCTTACAAAGTTTATAAATATTTTTCCAAGACAGGAAACTGGTTCTAGAGTACTTTATTTCCGTATCACTGTGGTTTCTAATTGGCAACTAAAACACTTGAGACTTTTTATGTCCTATGTTGCCCTATAGATTTATTATCTTCATGTGATGATCCTTGTTTATAGATGAAGATTTTGGTAGGATAGAAGCTCTGGGAAAATGTGGTCATTTCATATAATGTGGTCAATCTCCTGTTCTTGGTTTTCAGGGAAACTTGAGGGCAGTAACATTTTTCAAATCAGATTCCTTTTCTCTCTTTCACACCAAGGGTATTCAATGTTAAGAGAGTGCTGAGCACCATGGTCTAGAAAAGTATTTGTAGGCCTAGCTGACTTTTTAAAAATAATTTTGGGACAGATGTATCTCAAATCTTGTGTTTTCTATCCCAAATCATTCTTCCTGCTGTCACAAAGAATCGTCTTTTGTGCAGCACAATAGGGATAACAAAACTCATTTCAGTCTCAATTTAATTCCAATGTAAAAAACTTCCAATGAGGTGGTAATGAACTTGAACTCAGTATAGATTACCTCCTGCATGCTTACACAGATGCTCAAACACAGAACAGATATTCTCCAGACATGGTTCTATTCTGAGAGTGTTTCTCTCTTGAGCAGATTAAACCCTGAGATTTTCTGTTTTGCTTGTTGTTACAGTTAATACAGTAGCACCATTTGGAGTTCACCTCCCAGGTTTGAATTAGACTGACATAAATACATACCCAAAAGAAGTAAAGATGATCATGATGATTATCAGGATGAGATAATCCCAGCAAATAATGAGTTGGTAAGATAGAGACTAATCCTGTGAAACAGAGAATGATCAGACCAATTGAAACCATTTGAAAAGCAAAACTCAAACATGCTTCATAGCCCCAGCTGTGCAGTCCAATGAGTGCTGTGCTGATGACAACCACTGTCTCCATCAATGATTTAAGTTGGACGTGTACGTCTTTTTCAAAACACTGGCTTATTTTTAATAATTATTACACTTCTATAATTATTACTGTAATATTATGACACTCATGGAATAACAGCTTTTCCTGAAATAAAACTGGAATAGCTGTTGCAAAGTCAAAAGAATGACAGCAGCAAACACTGGCTAGAAATTTGCTGTCAGAGGTCTCTGGTGAGCCTTGTGCCATGCCCTGCTCCAAGCAGCTGCAGCAGCTGTATGCCAAGTAGGGAAGGGAATGCAGACCTTTATGATGCTGCCATCAGTCCTTTCTCCACTAAGACATCAGTCTGCTCTGCACTAACAGTCCACACCAACAGTTTAATTAAGAAGCACCTTCTCTGCATGCATTTGGCTTTTCAGGCTGAGGTGAGGTGTCAATCCTCTCCAAATGTGGCTCTCTCTGGTGAGGACTCTGCTGATCTCTATGCTAATGTGTAACCAGATGGAATAATGGGTCCACACGGGGCTAGGAAAAGTCTAAAGATCTCCTTCCACACAGGACCAACACCTGGTATTACTATGGGCTGCTTTATGCAAGTACTACAGCTTCATTATTATTGCACTACAAAATGCATTAGGCATCCAATTTCCTTTGTAAATGAAGCAATGTATTACTTCAATAGCTACTTTTGAAGCTCTCTGCAACTTAAACCACAGATGTTAAAACTATTGGAATTAAATTAACCCCCTCTGAATTTTAATCCTTGACTAGACTAGGGTGTTTTTTCATTAAAAGGTTTTTTAAATGAAATACATACTACAATGGAGTGGGAAAAGTCAAATGATCTTACATGGCAAAAATAAAAACTTGAAGCTCGCTATCCATACTCCGTTGGGTATGGAATACCAAAAGAGAAATAAAAGAGAAATAAATTTACTGTTAATGTTCTGTACCACATCATGATGTAGCCCAAAACAGACAATTTCTTGCTCATAAATCTCTTGTTTATTCTTTTATTCACACTATAGACAAAAATCAAGACAATCCTTCAAAAATACTCTGTCACCGAGTGAGCTTGAAATTTTAAGTTTTTACCCATCATGTTTGACTATGTTTATGGTGCTAGAGAGAAAAATCTGAGGCTTATGAGGTTCATTTTTTAGGTGATGCAGTGGCAGTGCAAGTATGGGCTGGAGATTATGAAACTCTGTGAAGATGAGGGGAAAAAAAATATTGGGCAATTGACATTGGAGAAGTTATTTCCAAAGACCATTGAATTCAGTACAATTCTTATAATCAAGCTGTTTCTATCATAAAACTTTAGACACCTATTTTAGGAATGCCTACTTAAGGACTCTGGCTCCCAATACTCTCCTGGGAGGGATGGTTAGTAACCTGATTTAGGGGCCCTGAATCATCCTGAGGATGTTCTGTAGATGTAGGGGAAGCCTGGGCTGTTAAATTTGGCACCCAAAGACTCAGCACTCATGCTGAGGGACTGTTGCCCTTTAAAGGAGTTGGATCAATCTCGGAAGTGCATTCTGTAATTACCATGGTAAGCAGTTGAAGGGAAAATGAAGGTAGGAGGGAAACACTTAGCATGAGGAAAATTTTGCTGACATCAGCACCTGCTGTGCTTTTAAACATATGCTTGTCACCAGAGACTAATTTATTTATTATCATGAAGTCAAGGATGCCAGAAGTTTTTAAAAAGAAGAAATGTGTAAGGAGCTAAATGTGTACAGCTTAAGTTGCTGTTTAAACTTTTGCTGCTACAACACATTGGCTGCTCCCTTTGCTTGTTTGCTCAATTCATATGATAAAATAACGACTGCATGCTTTGAAATAAGGTTAAAAGTCCACTTTGGTTTCTTTCCTTGTTTACATAGAGAGCAGTAGCCATTAAGCAATGTAGTTACAGCTCCCTTATCCTAAATTGTTTCTTTTCATAGGAAAACTATTTGATAACTCTTCTGGACAAAGTTACTTTAGCTTACATAATTTCAGCAGCAACATTGAGTTCTGCCAATATTTAGCCATTTTGAGTACACAGATGTGTAGAAGGTAAACTTCTATACTGAAGAATACTTTCAGTA
Organism: Cettia cetti; assembly: GCA_013401135.1. Taxonomy (NCBI): domain Eukaryota; kingdom Metazoa; phylum Chordata; class Aves; order Passeriformes; family Sylviidae; genus Cettia; species Cettia cetti. Next base: position 28,288 of record VZUI01046327.1, read on the forward strand.
TTTCATTAAATGTTGCTCTAATTTTTCTACCCATTGTAATTTGATGTGTTTATTTTTTGAAAAAGAACTTACAATCCATGTTCCTTAGTAAAAATATGCAGCTAATCATTTAAATCAATGGGAGGGTGAGGAAGCTTTCTAAATAAATTATGTCCTCTTTATGGAAACAAGTGTTTGTTAGAGAACTCTTTCCTTGCCCTCAGGTTGTCTGTTGCTTCTTCAGTTGTTAAATTATTCTGTACTCAAGAGAACATTATTGGTCAAATGTAAACCCATTATTTTTCCACTGAAATTTCCATTATCTGTGAGCAATTCCATCTTGGGGGGCGATTATCATAATTTACATTTTCTACAGTGTTCTGCATGTCTTTCATTACTGTGTGCCATAGCTGGAAAAATGTCATTTATTATTTCATGCACCAAAATATTCTGTCTGCATTGACGAGCATTCTTGTCTGACAAGTGCAGCTGCTGGCCTGCACTCACATGTCTTTAGCTTTGTCTGAATCTCATATCTGCCATCATTAACAATTCATGCAAGGAGCAAAACCAAAGGCAAGTAGTTCAGGGAATTTAGAGAGCTTGTTTTAACCAACTCTCACTTTGTAAGAGAGTAGGAGGGATGTTATGAACCACGTGGTACATAAACAGTGCACAATCCAACCCTGTCCCCTGTGTACATTAATGAGATAACAGGAGATGCCTGTAGCCCAGCAGAGATAATTTTTTAAATTGCTTTTGCTGTTTAGTTGCAGCTTCTGTGCTTTATAGATTTTATTTAAGCTGTCAGTAGCAGTGCATTAGTAGCCAATTTAACAAACACAGAATTGAATGCTAATAAAAAGAGACAAGCAGACTCCTTTCCATGTGGTACCGGGCTCTGACAAGATGATATGAACTGATAATAAGTTTTTAATAAAGGGTAATTGAGAATAAAGCTATAAGAATAGTTGAGCTATTTTTAAAAAAGTGAAATTATTTAGTTACCAGAAGCCTGTAAGTGCTGTCCAACAGCCACAGGAGCTCAGGATTATCCAAAAAAACGGGGACAGCATCAAAGTCTGTTCTGAGTTTTTTGGACCTTGGCTGCACTTTTTCATAGTCCACTGGCCATGAGCAAGTGCTAGAGAGGCCTGTGAGTGCTGACACCTCTCACTCAGCTGGAAAGGCAGTATCATTCCCAATGAGGTTAAGGTGGGATGAGTTGCAATATAATTGAAGGGCATTAGCATTTATTAGAAATCAAAAAGGAAGCAGAATTCCTTAAGGCCTGACACTACTGGCATTTGGAGAGGATGAAATGTTTCTCATTCAAACCTATGTGCTTTTTGGCTGTAGATTTTTCTGTATGAACACCTGGCTTCTGACTCGTTTATTCAATCCCAACACCCAAAGCATATGAATAAATGTTACTGATTTTCCTAGTGATTAAAGAAAACATGGCCAGAAACATGAGCAATACCAGGATTTAATGTGTCTCAGACCTGTGTTGAGAACTGCATTCTTGCAAAGAGAGTGTAAAATCAGAGGTGCTGGCATTGCCCCCAGCACAACCTCAGTCAGTGTTGTCTAATATTTTGAACTTATTGCAAAATACAGGGGTTTTCTGGAAAATTGGAGCAGTGTTTGTTTAAAGTGGGAACTCCAAAATATGGTGATACACAGAAATGCTTCTTAAATTGTTTTCCTTCCAGTATGCAAAATAAGCAGTGCACATAATAGAGTAGAAAGATGCACTGTAGACAAAGAAACCTCTCCACTATCCCAGTAAGAGATTTATATCCACTTGCTACCTTCTGTGTCCCACCCTGGGGAAGGAAGGAACTATTCCAACATTGCTACTGGCTTGCTGCTTCTTCAGAAGAAAATAATAATGGATGAATGTTTCCCACAAAATCTTGAATGTTTCCAATTTTTTAATATGTTTTGGATTTTTCATAGTAAAACATCCTCTTTTCCTGATTATAACTATTTAAAAATAGCATCCATTCCACTTACTTGTGATTGCAATTACCACCAAAAGTGGAAAGCCCCATAGCTGTTCTGCTTGGCAGTTGCATATGTGGCTTGCTGAACATGTGCTGGGGAGCATTCATAACTTAAAATATCTCAGATCCTGGGACTCCAAAGTTTCAGGAATTGGCAGATTCTGTAGGTGGTCCCAACACATTATAGTGAAAACCCTGGTGAGAAAGTTTCCTCACTTCTGACTGTATGTTTGAGAGAACACAGTCTGCAACACAGGACTGACTTCATGAAAAATTAATATGTATCTGATAGTTCAGCCCAGGTCAGGAAGTAAATTGCCGTGTTTTTTTCATCTGTCAGAGACTTAGCTCATGGTTAAGTGATGCTGACAGTGTAGGGAACTCCTCTTCTGCTCAGGGAGTCCTGAGCATAGTTCATAGAGCTTATCCTGAGAGCTGCACCTTTGATCTTTGGCAAACTGACAATTACTGTGACTGCACTGAGCAAAACCACGTCCTTCAGCTCTTTGTAGCAGAAAGAAAAATGTAGCTTTATTATAGAGAGGAAGATATTTGCATCTGTGTTATAAATTATTTACTCCTTCCTGCCAGCAAAGATTTAGGAATGCAGAAGGTAAATATATGGCTTATTGAATTTTTAGTCTTTAGTGATCTCTTATCTTCCAAAAGTCTTTTTTTTTTCTTGATACTGGGGGCAAAACAGTATGGGTTTTCATCTCTTTGTTCTCCCTGTCAGTGCAGTGCTATTTTTTGCTTAAAAAGTGAGTCTGTGCTAATATTGTCTTTGTGAGATACGATGAACTTCATAACAAATCTGCAGTAGCATTCAAATAAAAAGTTCCTTACAAATACAACTTAGCAGCCAAAGAGAAAAATCTTGTATTAAATATATTGTTTAAATTATTTCAGTTTTCCTCCTTGGGTACTTGGGGAAAAAATTTGCTTCTTTCTGAAGAACAGGCTCCAAAACTTTGGCTATCTTCTAAAAAGATACTAAAACAAAACAAGTAAGATGAAAGAATTACATTCACTCCTAATTTCTCATAGAAAAAGTTTGTTCCTCTAAGTCTCTACATTGTATCTATTAACAGAAAAGACAACAAATGCATTCAAGGCATTTAAATAAGAATTTTATCCAGCCTTGTCCTTTGCCCTGAAGGAAGTAGATGGAAAAGTAGTGTGTTTCAGATTCAAATACAATTTTCCTTGCATTTTAGGAAGTTCTCTTAAAATCTGCCTGCTAAAGAGAAGTTGATTTATTGGTAATACTGTTGGGATACAATTTCAAGATTGCTGCAGTCTCCATCCCAGCCTATGCATTTTTGGATAGGTTGTTTTGGTTAGCTCCCTACCTAAATGAAGCAGGGCTACATTTTTTTTGTTTCTTGTAGCAGATAAACTCAGATTTAGGTGCTTTTTTTTTTAATGTTGTTGTGGTGGTGTGGGGGGTTTTTTTTGGGTTTTTTTTGGGGGGTTTTTTGGGTTTTTTTTTTTTAATTGGGGAATCTATATGTGCACGAATTCCCCTTGTATAAATTTACCCACGTACTGTGTGTGCTGCTCAAAGAACAGCTGGGATCAGAACAGATCGGATCTCAAACTGATTTTGTGGTTTTTAAAAAATGCATCAGTGAAAGTTTTTAATGAACTGGCATTATTTAGCTGAAAGGGAATAGCAGTTGGCTGTGGTTTATGACTCACACTTTGGTTAATCCCATGAAGAAACTATTTGAGTTGGTGTCATTAATGAGAAGCAGTCACATTTCTCCTTTTGTATATCCCAAATGGAAGTTGCAGGCAAAAAACCCAGCAAGTCACAACATTCAAATATAGAATTCCTGCTGTTCAGCACCCTCCTCCTTTAAAATACCCAAACTAGAGATGCAACACAGATTAAATGATCTTCTGTTTACACCAGCAGTTCTCTGACCTAAATTTTGTCATCCTATCCATAGATTTGAACACCTAGAAAGGAATGACAGATTTTAAGCATCATCTTTCACATGTCTGTTAACAAGTGTAGGAAGCTCTTTCTGCCTCTTAAATCAGCTTTGCTACTTGCCCTCAGCATGGGGAAAAAGACTAAAAAAATCTTTGCCAAAAGAAAAGGGATGACTCATGAAGATTTATTTTCATGGTCAACAGAAAGTATTTAAACCTGATTAGACATATGAAAGAATTTATCATGGATTTATACTTCACTGTGCTATGTGAGCTAAATGTATAAACACATCTTCAGTAAAACTTTCTTGCTGTGACAAAAAGAGTCTGGAAACCAGTTTGACTCAGTAACCAATTGTGCCAGTGCCATAACCTTATGGAAGGGAATTGTTGTAGGTATTCAGAGCTTAACTGAAGGTAAAACCTGTGGGGTTTTGTTCAGTTGTTTTCCTGCACAAAGATATAGACCACGATTGCTCTAGTTTTGGTTGTACATTGGACTGAATCTCAAACCTTGCAAGAGAAGTTTGTCAGGAAAGACTTTTCAATTTTGTCCTGAGAAATTCCCATATATGTTTAATCCTAATACTTTTTGGAAGAGTCTCTAGGAAGATTATTAGAACTGTATATTTTGATAGAAAGAGGAATCTTTGTAGAATAGATGTGTAATACTGCAGAGCACTATTGGTAAATAGCAGAATGAAACAGCAAATCCTTTCCTTGGAGTATAATAGAGGTGAAAATCATGTTTCAAAAACTGCTCAGCTGTCTTGACAGGTAAAGAAGGATCTCTTCTGCAAACCCATCACTTTTCAGTTCTGAAGCTAATCCCTCACACAGTCACCACAATGACACTGCAGGACTTGAAGCCTCTGCCCACACTTGTAAATTGAAAACCACTGGAGGTAGATTCTAGAACATGATCTCAGTAATTTTATACAGTGAAATTATTAAATGTTTCCTGATACAATTTTGGCAGGTTTAGTGTACTCTCAAGTGATTCCAGGGAAGTTTGGGGGTTGGCATGACCAAGGTATTGTTCCCATGTGGCAGTATCTGGCTGTCCATTTTGGCAGATTAAGGGACACAGGCACAGAAAGCCAGCTTGGTTTTGCTGTTAAGCTGCTGAGGGTGGATTTAACCTGCTAATGTAGGTGTCATAAATGCACCAGTGACAAAAATTGTGATTCTAACTTGAATTTTTTCTTAGTTTCTCATATTTTTACTATAATAATTCTGTCAATGTTATTTTTTACAACAGAGACCCTCTTAATGTTAAGGGAAAAACATCCTTGCAGGCATTCTGTATCAGTCACAAAGGAAAATATTAATTCTTCTGCTATCAGCAGAGATTGAAGTTCTAGGATTAACACTGGTAGAGATGTATATTATCCAGTAGCATGTATTTTATGCATATTAGAGATAAAGCTTGAAACTGCTTTTTTTCATCTATTCTTTGAAGTTATTGGTATGTTAAAAGTAAACATAGACAAATAGTGGGGGTGTTGCTCTGTGGTGCACCAACAATTTGGGAGATGTTTCCATAGCCCAAAGCTGGAGTGAGTTGTGCTGTTTTGTTGCCTGCAGTGCAGGGTGTGTGACTCTTTCAATTGCCCTGCAAAATCCAAACACTGCTAAGCTGCTAAAATAGGTTGGAAATTTGCACAATTATAATTATTTTGACTTCAAGGAGAACACATGCACACCAGAGCAAAAGAGCAACTGTGCAACTGCATTTGGACTTCAGCATTCCTTCCAAAGGATCTGTGTCTGCCCATGAGATCACATAGGACTGCAGGGTTTTCCTGGATGTGGTAGTGTGGCTGTAAGACCAAGTGTCTCCTTGCCTGTTATTAAATACTGCTGCAAGAGGGTTTCTTTATTAATCTGTTGCTCTGTACTGAACTGTTATGGCCTGTCCATAATAGTGCTTAAATGGTGCTTAATAGTGCTTTACCCTGTCCACGGCTGAGCCTCCAGTAGCTTCCTGTCTCTGACCACCTCCTCAAAGTTGAATTTTAAGCCCTGGAGAGACTGAAACCCCATAATAGTTTTGAGCTCAAACCCCCCAGTTATTTCATAATAGCTGTTTTTCAAGATCTAGGTGTCTTATCATGACTACGCCACGAATCTGCTGCTTGGTCCAACTCAAAGATCAAGCCTCATGTTATATGATATGCTTTCCTTTTTATTTCCTAAATAAGGCATTAGAAAAGTCACATGTTATAACCAAACAAGGAGATAAGAAAGGAGTAGGGAAATAGAAGATGCCAGCACAAGCAACAAGAGTAGGGAAAAACTTGAAGGTAAAACAGGAAGAGAGGGTTTAGTGTGACAATTTGTTAAACAGATTTGATAAACAGTCTGGGTTTTTTTGGTGTATGTTTGAATAGCATCTGTCTCTAAATCACAGACTGAATTCCTCAGTGTTCTTAGATCTAAGACTGCTCATCAGTTTCAGCAATGCTGGTTGTTTTGAACTGAGATTATAGGATCACGTAAGCAGCAAAAACTAATTTCATCTTCAACTTCATTTAGTGCCATGTAGATTTGAGGGGGAAAAAAATTTAAGTTATTGGCAGCAATGTGCATCAGAAAAAGAATAATTGTAAAGATCATTGATACAGAAGATGTCTCTGTCGGTTCCCTTCCTATATCTTCCATTTTGAAACAATGCAGAACCACTATTTTATTTTTAAAAACTGTTGGAGGTTTATTGTATCATCTTTATCTTTCAACATAAAATTTTGTTTCCCCATATTCCTTTATATGTTTTAGCTGAGTTCTGCTCTGATACCAAAATCCTTCGGGACTAGTCTGAGACCTGTTTATTTCCTTCTGAATCATGTTTTATTCTTCTAGATTTTATAGTGCAGCAGCTTCATAAAGGCTAGGAGATGTTCACAGGGATCCCACCTTTTCTCTTTGAAAGAGTTGTCTGCCTTCTTGAACTGTAGTGCTGTACCTTGATACAGGTGATTATTCTCTGAAGTGTTTCAGTCAATCCCAGTAACATGTGTAATGTAGAAATTAGGATGCTTTCATTCCCAAAACTTCTTTAGAGAAGCTGCTTCATGAAAGCTGCTTCTGAATTTGACTGTCTTGAAATAAAAAGAATAGGTAAGTTATCAAAATTGTGTAAGACTGAGAACTGTTAGAAATCCTTTCTATTTGAAGAAATGTCTCTACTATTGTCAGATGGGATTCTAGAGAAGCATCTTGCTTTTGCTATTTTTCTGTGTCAGCAGTGGAGTTTGACAAGAAAAACACAGCAGGACCAGAAACGACTTGTTTGAATCTGTCTTCAAAAAAAGGGAAAATTCCTTTACTGCACAAAAAACGTGCAGCAGGACATGAATTCAAATCATAGTCACCACTAGCACAATGGACCCCTGTTGATAGAAAGCTGCCTATTTATTCTACCTTAAGAACTCCTGTAGAACAGTTCAGTATTTCCAGTGTCACTAATAACTGGAGCTGGAAAAGTTCTAAAAAGAGAAGAATACATCCCAAAGTGTGACAATCATCTCCTCCAAAATCCTTGCACAGGGGCATCAGTGTGGGTGATGATCAAAAGCCTAAATGAGCCCTCTTGTGTGCTTGATTCTATAAGGATTTGAGAGGCTTTTTCCTCACACCATTTTCATCATCTCTGCTTCACTGCTTTGAGATTCAAGCAATTTATCATCTGAATTTGAAAACAACAGAAAATACCTGCTGTTTTGCCTTTGTCTCATTTGATAAGCATGCAGCATTATCCCAATAGGAGTTTAAGATGATAAAACATCAAATAAGACAGAAGGCAGGCTGAAATGGTTATATTGTCATTAACTTACAGCACCCTTGGCTGTTACAATGCATTTGTGCTCTGCTGTAAGTCTCAAATGAACAATTTGAGAGTAAATGAATAAAAATTGTATGATAGGTTAGTGGGGTGTTCATGAGTCCAGATGTTACAAGCTTAGAAGCTTTCACTACTCCTGTTAAAATTATTTGTGAAATAGAAACTTGCTGGTTATTTTGGTAGTCTCTTCCTTTCATTTTGTGTTAAAGTACAGTTTGCTATGGAGATAACACCTGAAACTATGGCTGTACCTTGACACTTTGGCATTTAGCACTGTGTTCTGGTTGTGCTGTCAGTCAGAAGCCAAATAAATTCAGCTGACAGGGCACTAGCAGGATTCCTGCTGTTTGCAGTAAAACTTCTCTGAGGTCCGGTGAGCCAGGGGAAGTTGGATGAGCCAATGTTATGATGCTGACAGCTGGGTGTAGGGCCTTGCTTTGTTTATTAGTCACTGCAGAGGACACTTCCAGGTGTGTTAAACAGCCGCTGTCACTGCAGTGCATTGAAAAATATTGGCAGAGCCTAGCAAGGCACCTGACCCTAATCAAATATTCCTCTTAAATTAAAAGCATATTTAGCTTTTCTGCTCAGCCTGTTCTTAGGTAGCTAATAATGGAGTTGGATCCTCTTGCTCTATTTTGAGGATGTCTTACTGAATCATGCATAGAATGATGTGACTAATTTGTGCAACAGAAGTCCCTGTGCATCAGCTGTTCACGGTCGTTTTCCCGGGGGGAAGATAGAACTTTTTATGTTAAAAGACACTGATCATTCTTTTCAGCATATCAAAGAGCAAATGTACTGTAGGCTTTTCTATTGAAAGAAGAACAAATGGCTTTTATCTGTATTTTCATCATTACACCTGCATAAATCTCACTGATGCTAATGGGACTTGTAGCAATGAAGATAAAAGCCGGTCACACTGATGAGATGTGGAGTCCAGTGGAGCAAGGCACACCACAGAGGCAGGAGGGCTCATCCCTGTAGGGACAGCCTGCAAGTGTATGACTCAGCCTGCTTGGAACAAACCAAGCAAAAGATGTATTATTATTAATAATAATATTTTAAATATTATTATCAAAGGTGTGCAAAGCCAAGGCTCTTCACACTGATGTACCACATCGATCAAATTAATGCAGTGGCTGTGCAAACTTACTGAATGCTCAACTTTTCTGCTGCCCAGATGGACCTCTCCAGAGGAAAAAAGTTTGGTCTCTGCATCCACTCAGCCATAGGAGCACATATGATGTCTGTGATGTTAGAGACACAGAGCAAACAAAAATCACCTGGCCTCTGGGACTGGGAAGGAAGAAATGGGACTATGAGGGCTGAGCTGGAGCTCTGAATTGAGGGAATAATGGGAGTAAGGTGGAACCTGCAGGCTCACCTTGAAGAGTAGGGAGGGGGTAAGGGGACAAAGGGTCAAACTTGTGGGATGCTGTAGAGATTAAGAGAAAAAAATAGGTAAACCAGCAAGCAGCAGGTTCATAGAAATATCTGGAAATACATGGAGAAGGACAATATTAACTGAGAGCAATACAGTTAGTCCTCACAGCTGATCACAAACGGTGATGTTGTCACTGTGAGCAGAAGAGGAAGGAAGTTGTGTGGGTGGACCCTAGGACAGATGCATTAACTCGATGATCTGATAGAGAAAGACAGAATTACTTATTTCAGTGTTGACAAGGCAAATAAATCACACCATTAGCTTCATTTCATGATAGTTTCTGAGTCTTCTGAGGAAGTCTACAGTACAGTTTGAGTTCTGCCCAAGTTCTATCCATGGGCATTTGAAATCTGTAGACCAAAAGCAGCAGACACACTGCCACCAACAATTGCTTTGACCTAGGTGAAAACAGTAGGGATTTTTTTATTGTTATTATTTTTTATTTTGCTCTTTGAAATAGTGTGTGTTGACCTCCTTAGTAGTGTAACATACAGATTGAATGTTCAAAGGAAAAAATAAGACTAAGAACTCTTTATGGAGGGTTTGTTTGAAAGAGAAATTGGGCAGGGAATAGTTTTGATCAACCCCTTGCCTAGGATTCCACCTGCAAATGCAGCTCTTGCACCTCTCCTGCCACCCAAGCTTAAGAAATGCATCATTGCCCTTTACCATACAAGTCACAAAGGCAGGCTTTCTGTAAGGTGATGTGCCTGCTGCTGTCTTCAGAATATCCTTTTCATCTTACCTGGAGCTGTGTAACATTATCTTTACTGTCCTACAGCCTCTTTATGTCTGCCAGCATTTTCTTTCTTGAAAAAAAGATCATACTTGTGACGTGTGCTTCTGAAGAGGCACTTAGTTGTCATCTGATATATTTGGATATTCTCAAGTCCACAGAAAAAAACCAGCAATTTATCTTTTCATCACAGGCTATTCAAAGTAAATAGAAAAATAAAAACCTTACCAGTCCTTACTGCCCAAAGGTTGTCTATAAACAGGACTCCCTAGTGTATGCAAGTAATCTTCAGAGGGATTGAAGTGTGAGTAATTCTACCTATAGAGAATCTGCCAAGAGTACAACAGGAAAGGCTGGCAGAGGAAGTATCCCTCTTGCTCTGGTAGGACAGAGACCACACAATTTCGAGCGATTCAGTAGAACTTTCTTGTAAGCAGATTAGTTCCTGCCTGTGTTGCCTGAAGAAGATACAAGGTGTTTTACTTACAGGAATTTAAGTGCAAGCCTTTAAGTAAAAAGAACTGCTGTTGGCTTTGAAACTCAATTACCAGCACTGATGAATTTTTGAAGTCAATTTACCATCATTTAATACTATTTTAGGATAGCTGTTAGTGTGTTGCCTTTTTATTTCTGCCAATAAACTTCATAACAGATACTGAAGCAGGACTGAAAAGCCTGTGAATACCATGGAGACACTATTTTTTCAGTGTTGCATTGTGACATACTCATGATTTTTTTCTTTGTTTCCTTAACTTTTTTTTTAATCTTCCTTATTTCATTTCTGTTCAGTGTGTGTGTTCATTTTAGTGATAGTGTAGTCCATTGTGGACGTTATTTAATGCTCACTTGTGAATACTATTCCAAGGCACCCAGCAGGATTAATATGTTAGTATCCACCCAGTCACCACGCTTCCCATGTCAGCTGTAGAACACGAGAGTTATACTGGAAGTACTTAGATAACTCTATTTCCTCAAAATGGCTATGTACTTTCACTTTGTCAAAATACCTGCGTGTTGGCTTTCTTTGCTGCTTAACTGCTGTTCTATCTGTTCCTAACTTCCCCTGTTTAACAGCAGACAAACCCAGGGAGCACTGAATGAGTCGGATGATCCCGAAACAGGCTGTCTAACTGATAACAAGCCAACTTCTCGACACTTCTATCCTGTCGCCTTGCTGCTTGTCAGCTCACACTTGCTGGTTGTGTGGCTTATTTTAAGTCTTGCTTTGCTATTAGCCAAATATCAATAAACTTCACTTGTGTTCCTTTCTTTTCTACAAACAGCGACAAACTAACTCTAGAAAAAAAGAAATTCTGTTGTAATATTTCTACAGTCTCAGACCCCAAGGATTTATCTTTAAGATACCAATGTCTGAAATGTACTGTGTTTTCATTCTTTTTTTCTGAACTCCGAGAAGTATACTATGCATTGAGTGAATTGGTTTGCTCTTTCTGTTCATGGTAAAGCTTTCCCACTGTAATTAGTGCAAAGAAAGCCCACTTACAATGCTGTCACTGTATAGAAGTTGTGGAATCCTGAATGCTTGAACCCCTCTTTCCAGAGTAATTAGTCTGAAAAAAAAAATGAAATTAAAAATGAATTTGCACAACACAAACTAACCCCTAGACAAATATGGCAGGGCAATGGTTTGTGAGACTTCTCTTTCATTGTGTTTTTTTTCATTGTTACTAGCTGATGGGATTGTTTTCGTTTAATAAATGATTATTACTTTGCTACAACTAACTCTTTTCTGTAGAGTAACTAAATGGAATAGAATCAGTTCTGTTTTGTAATGAAATTAACCTGTTTGTAATTGTTGCTTTAGTTGCTTTTGCTTTCAAGACACTTTTATATTCTTTTTAACGAAGTCCTGTTTATGTCTTGACTTTGGCACTTGTGACTTTTGTACTGTATGTGAACGAACATCCTTCCTTTATAAAGCAGAGAGGTGGATTGGGCTGTTTGAAAAGCCATTCTCTCTTTTTTTCATTGCAAAGCTGAACATACAGGAAATGAAGCAGAGATGAAACTTTCCTTTGCTAGGGCCAGACTTAATAAAATGCCTTATTCCTAGAATGCGCATTTTAGGGCAATGTATACTCGCACATATATAGCAAACAAATTTAAAAAAAAAAAAAAAGGTATGAAAAGGTTTAAAAGGCAAATATATTTCTGGAATTAGAACAAGATGTATCATTAAAGTATTTAATTTTTTTTTTACTGAACTTTAAACCTCAAGGGCAGATATGTTAGGGGGGATGGAAAATCTTATCACCTATTTCTGAGGGCAATAACTGTACTGGGCCTGGCCTTGGATTTAATTTTGTAAGATGTATCATCACTCGTGGAAAACAAAAATGTAGAGTTGAATCTTTGTTATTTTTACTTCAACTGTTGCTGAAACTCTGCAATGAACAAATAAAGCATATTTATTTATTCTGTGTTTCATGAAGTTGTACTTTTTCCCCCTTTCACTAGAGAAGGATGCCGCATAGAGAATGTTCTGAAGAATGTCAAATGCAGAAAGTATGCATTCAACATGATTCAGCTGATGGCTTTCCCAAAGCACTACAGACCTCCAGAAGGGACATATGGAAAAGCTGACACCTAAGTTTAACAAAAGTGTAATCAGGAGCATGCATCATGCTAATTAGTGAATATAACAACCGCTGTTTATGACGTATGAATTGGGAATGTACAACCAGTGGAGGTGTTATTTTTGTCAGGTTTTATCATTTTACATTAAAATGAATCTGGTTAGTCATGATGAAATAAATACCGTGGAAAAGCAAAGGACTGGATATTCTGAAAATCAAATATATTCAACTTACTTCATGAAGTTGAAGCTTAGTATGACTCATAAGCCAGCTGGAATTAGGTTTTGGGGTCATTTGATTGAAGATTAAAAAGGGAAATGGCATTTGCTGTAGGAATAGAGATTAGTAATCTGGAAGGTGGCATTCTGACTCCAAACCAAAGCCTGAGATTTGATTTAAGGGGTCTCTTACTGCTGGAAAAGATGTTTTCTGGAACCAGCAGAGCACTGAGGTCTTGCTCACTAATGATTAAACCCTTCACATAAATGTTTATGAAAGATGCTAATGTTGATACCTGGGCTAAATATCATTTTGGTAATTACAATTAGCTTCTTTATGTAAGCATGGCAACTTCATAATATGTTTTTAGTAATTACAAGCTGTAATTTCAGTAATTCCATTCTGATTCCCTGCAGTTCATTTGGATGTATCACTCTTGGTTTTCTGTACCCCAGCCAAATACCACTTATTTCACTTTCACACAAATCACTGCTGAAATCAGGGAGATTAATTCCACAAGTAAGTTGACCTGAATTTGACCTCCTATTTAGTGTAAACCTTTAAAGGAAGTTTTCTTTAGTGGTGGGGAAAATAAGTTGTATATACAGGAGTTAATGTATCTTTAGGCTATGAAAACATGTATGTTATTACAAAGCCTAAAATAAATGTTATGAATAAACTGCTGTGGCAGGACTAGTTAGCCACTGCAGCTGATTTATACCAAACTTGTAATGCTGCAGGTAGACACTCTAGGATGAAGAACTATCAGCTTTAGAAATGAATGTTAATGCTCTGCCAGCTTGTGTTAGTCCTGAAGTTTTTCTTGCAAAGAACGTTTGTGTTTTCTAATTGTACCTATTTATTACCTTCTTCTGCATCCCAGAGAGAATTACAATTTAAAACTCCCAAGTATTCACTGGTTACTGACCTTTATGTAATGCATTCTTTTCATATCTAGAGCAGAAGTATGAAAAGTTTATCTTCATGAAACTACCCTGGGAATTTGAGAATCTGTAGGAAACTGTAATTGCCATGGATAAAGAAGTAAATGTTTGTTTACTCCTGTGGAAGTCAAAGAAATCTCTGTGCACTATGAGTTATAATTTGTTCTTTTTAGTCCATTAATAGCATTACTAGGTATAAATCTGTAACTATAACAGAATTTAAAAGCCTGATTCTGCAAATTCTGTTTGGGTAATCCCATGGAACTGATCTATCATTTGGCTAAAATTAAATCCATCTTGTATAATTGCAGGATCAGGCTTTGGAGTTCTGAAAACATCAGAAAGAGATCCTTGTTCTAATATTCATTGATTCTAGTGGAGCCAGAAATTCACCTATACAATATATTTTTTTACAATACAACTTCTTTTTCAAAGAAAAGTAGGTAATGTAAGTAGTGTTTTGGTGCATTAGGTTTTTTCCTATTATGTAATATGCTGTGATTAATTGCTTCCTTGTTTTTGGAATGCATTGCTTCAGTAGAGATCAGAACAGTTGGCAATGCATCAAAGATAAGCTTGGACTTATGAGAACATAATGCCTTGATTTCTTCTTGTCATGTTCCAGTAGAAGTGGACAATACTCACTGGGTGGCTGGATGTGTGCGTAAATTAGTGCTTGGGTCTATAAATATAATGTAGCAGATCTGTATAAAACTTTTTTGTGGATTTATGGAGTGTAATCCTTCCTAGAAAAGTAATGTTTTCTTCTGCTAGGCTGCTGCATTAGCCTTCACTATATACATGTTTATTATTAGCTTAAAAAGCCCTGCATGTGAAGTTTAGAGATAGTGATAAATTCCTCACGGGTTTCTGAAATAACCCCCAGGTATGCAGAGGAGAATGGCAACCATTGTACAGTAATTCTGAAACTATCTGTAAAGTCTCAGTGAGGATGGTGTTCCCTGCTGGGTGCTATAGGTACCTAGACTTCTTTATCTGAGTCCCATTGGCATTCTGTCAAGTTAAAAATATGAAATTATCTAGATTTTCTTGTCAGGAAAGTAGTCTTTCAAGATTATGCCTCAGCATTTTAATCCTACCTGGCCTCTAAATTGCTGTTGTCACTACTGTGTTATTTTTGTTTTGAAGTTGTTTTTCACCTTGAAGCCACGGGTTTGATGAGGAAAAAGAAAAAAATGGCACTGGATTACTGTCCTTTTTGTTTTAAAAGCCATCCACAGTATGTTCTTCTGAAATTAAATGATCTCTTATTTGCTGAAGATAATTAAGACAAAACCGCAATCACATCCATCAGTGGGCTGCAGCAAAAGTTCATTGTGCTTGGGCCATTACAGAGGAGTTGGCTGGTGGTTGTGCTAAATAATACTGAAAATTTTCCCACTAATTTTTGGATTGGAACACCTTGTTGTAGGTCAGGAGAGCTTTGTGAAATCTGCTGGAGTGCTCCAAGCCTCCTGGAAAAGCCTCGTTGCTTCGGTACCGAAACAGGCCCAAAGTTTTTGTTGCTGGGGGCTGCTGTGGTCCCCATGGGCAAAGGCTGTGCCATCAGCTGAGTTCTCATGGATTGACAATCCTTGGGTTTTCTGGTTTGCTTTTTATGAAGAAACAAAGAGGGGTTTGCTGCAGGTTGATGGCTGGAGTACATTTACTCTTTGTAGCAGCTGCTTCCAGCCCTGTGGCTGGTTTGAATGCCCTACAGAGGAGTTAAATCATCCCTGGGGTCTTGTAGCTCGCTGTGGATATCAGAAGAGTAAAACTAAAGAACTTAACTTTTATAAGCAAACTACATTGTTTGTTATGCAGAGGGATAAGGTAAGCATAGTGATTTTGGTGGTGGCTTCACAAAAACTGTTCCATACCTGCTCTCTTAAAACTTTTATTAGGTGTAAAATAATCTGCTTATGAGGGCAATTCTCAAGGGCTAAAAGATGAAAATTCAAAAATACATCTGGCGTCTAAAGCCAAATCTTGTCTTACAGAAGATTTTATTTGTAGAAATCAAATCAGGATCTGTCTTGAGGAATCCTGAAATAAGGGCTTCTAGCTTTTAATATTTGTACAATGCAGCACACACATACACGGGTATTTTGTACCACAGAGTAGTGTCTAAATAGAGACCTAGTCTAAAATACCTAAAAAAATAAGGAAAGGAATGTTTAAGTAATTTTTCCCAGACATGATTGTACTATTGTTATAATGCAAAGCATGTCTATGACTGACATTAAGCAGGCAGGTCTTTTTTTCTGAAGTCTTTTGAGGAATTTAAAATAGATTCTATTTAATGGTTATACTTTGGCTTTTATGGAGCAATTAGGAAACAAAAAAAAATTTAATTATGCTATCTGACTTTTGTCTATGTGAAGCTGTGTATTTTGATGGAATCCTAGCAATGCCTGCGTTATAAAGAAAAATAATTTAAGAGGACAACTGGAACAAAATATTAACTGAGAAGTAGCCTTTATGAAGTCCTTTGCAATGTTAATTTTTGTGCTGTCTGAATTTTGCCATTACATAAGTGAAATGAGGAAATTAACAAACAATTTTGTGTCTAAATCAATCTCTCCTGATGAAAGTTCACTTAGTTGCAGTGGAATAAATTATAATGGTATTCTAAATCTTCACTAGTAATTTAGGTATAAACAAGTGCAACACTTCATTTTGAAGCCTACTCTATAATATGCCTATTAAAAGTTTCAGGAAAAACTTATTTTTATTCCTAGATTAAACACAAGTTCCAAGAAATCCTATGGTCCATTAAAAAAAAAAAAAAAGGCAGAAAACGCATTGAATGTCAACCAGTGTAATAAAGAAAGCAATTGCATTGAAAACTATACAGCAAAATTACTTGTGTGAATTAATGTATGTAATAAGTTAACAGTCTTAAATGAATATTGTATTAGTTGGTTATGTTGTAAACTTGAAGCCATTGATATTATATTTATGCTCCTTTTTATTTCAAAAAAGTGTACTGTATAGGCAATGCCATGAGACATGAATTTGCATCTTGCTTTTCACTTCCTTTTGGCTTAAAAGCAGATGTTTACAATGGAAATGTTTTAAAGTAATTTGGTCCTCTTGAAAACACAAACTTACCTTGTTATATTGCATGTTTACAAAAAACATCATACAAATGCTTTTTTAGAGATGAAAAAAAAAACCTTCTCAGACTCCAGTCCTTAAAACATTGCTTTTTTCCCTTAGTCATACAACACCTTGACTGTTGTGTTGCCAAGCATTTGGCTTGCACTCTGCAGGACTCAAACATTTTTTTTCCTCTTTCTTTCATAGCATCTGCTGAATAAGTAACATAGCAACCATGACAATCAGCATGATACTCATGATCCAAGGTTAAAAACTTGCATTTGCTCAAATATGAGCAAATACCTCAGGATAAATAAACTATAAGACACTTGTGAACCAGTGTCTTCCTATTCCAAAGAGCTGAAACATAAGGCAAAGGATTTGTGTACTGACTTGGAAAACAACTTACACCAGGAGTCTGATTATGCCAAAAGAGTGCCCTGGACATGCCAGGTTCAGAGAGGTGAGATTTGAACCATGCTACTCTTACTTAGATCTCTAACTGCTGGCAGTGGTGTTTGGTTACTCTTTCTATGCAGGCAAAATGCTTTAAAAGTTTTCAGTACTTCTGTTTATGAATGGTCTGACTTCAAAACTTCTAAAATCCAAATTACTTTGGTACTTGTTTTCCTTTTGTGTACTTGTCCCTTGTGATGTTCCTATCTTACATTCTGGAGCACACAGGGCTGTGTATAAATAACGTTAACAGGACTTCAGTCCACAGCATGTGTTTGTCCAGAGAAACAAAGCACAACTATAGGAATTCAATGCTTTTTATATTTCAGGACTTATCATTTTTGTTTCATTGCTGTCTGTAAGCCATGTCCATTGTACACTATGTGTATATTTTTATTTAAATAAATGTAATGTTTATTTTTTATGTTTCTGACTTTTTTGTTTGTTATTCATTTTTCATTGTCATTGCGGTGGTGTTGCCCAGAGGGAGGAGTTGGTGGAAGGCCACTCACAGGTCTCGTCACTGCTAGGAGCAAGGAATTAAGAGAAGTCCTGATACAACAGTTAAAAGTCTGCACTGGACAAAAAAATTAATAGTTCCTATTCTTCTTAGTCTTACCACAACTTTCATCTCAGAACCAGGTGGGTCATGCATTTTCTAGTTCAAAGCAAACAAAACAGTCACATGCCCGTAAGGAAATCCCTTTCACTGTTGATCTGTAATTCAGGTGGGATCAACACCTTTCACAATGAAGACTTCTACAAAGCTGACGTGTCGTGCTTTGTCTGGCATTACATCTTGTGGATTTGGGAAATAAGTGTGGGTTGCTTCTGTGCTGGTTTTTTTGAGCTGATGTTGGTATCTAGATTTGTTATATGATCTTTTACCACAATGAAAGATAAGTTCCCCATGGTTGGCTGAAATGTAGCAAACAGATCTTCTTTTTGGGTATATGATAAAATGTGGCTCATGTGCACTAAGGTAGAAGGTCGTTGCATAATTTAGTATCTCTGTTTATATGTTAGTACTTTTAGTTACACTGAGATCTATTTAGTGAGATTTTAATTACTTGCAAAGGTCTTGACAACCTTTAGGAAACTCTGAGAATTAGTGGTTCTTATGGAAATAAGTTTAAAAGCTGTTAGCATTCAGCTAATAGGAGTCTAGGAGTTTTGTCTCTTACTAATAAAAGTGAAAGTCTTTTAAAATAACTTTGTCTCAATTTGCATATTTATAGATTTTATTTTCCACATCAACTGGGAACCATTTTCTTCTCATGACAGTGTAAGAAAAATAACCTACAGCTGTAGTGAGAAGACAGAATAATATGATAGTAAAAATATGTTTTCACCAATTCCCTTTCCAATGTTACTTCAGGGCATGCTTGAGTGTATGGCCTGATGTTTCTGAACCACCCTGTGCAGTTCTCTGCACTGGGCTGACCATTGCTGCCACTAAGAGAATGTGTACACAAGTGCTGCTTCTGCTAGGCAAGAGGTTTCCTGTGAGTTCAGTGGTGAATCTTGTACAAATCACAACCTACAGTAGGTATGTGACAGATGCTGTTTATGGAATTAACGACAAGAAGGTTCTAGATGCACACTAGACTGTGTGCTGCTTGCTCTGCCCAGCCTTTTGCATTTCTGTGTAGGCTGTCTGTGCCCAGTCCTAACCCAGTACATGAATGAGAGGTCCACTTGCTCTGCTGCAAGGAAAATTCTTGATGTTATTAGAGGAGTGGATGTAAACTGCTTCCAAAATAAGCTGGGATAAGAAGTTGAATTGACATGTTTCTTCCATGTGTTTATTTACATGTATGTACATACATATTATATACAATTTTAAATTTTTTTTACATGCTGTAGGATAGGAAAAGGCAGTGACATACGATCAGTTGAAAAATGGAACCTGTCATATTTCTAGCAGTGAAATACAGTTTTGCTATTGGAAGTGTGGCACCAAAGATGGACTCACACGAACAAAGCTTTAGCTTTGTAGCATGCCTGGTAGCATCTGCTGACTAATGGTAAGTTGCTTCTGGGGAAAAAAAAAAACAAATGGAGAGAGAGAAATAGGAAAGGAAAGGTTTCCCAGACTGGAGCTGCCATTCCTGTCAGGAGTTTGAAGATCTCAAGCCCTGGCTAGCTGTTCCCTGTCATAACCCTGTTGTCACTAACTGAAGTGGGGCCTGGTCAGGGCAGTTCTCTCTGCTGACAGGTTGTGAGCTTGCTGGGCGTGTGTCTTGGAGTCTCTCCTGAAAACAAAAGGCTTCAGTTGGGAGTCAGGAAGAGGAGGAAGGAAAGAGCTAATTCTGTCCCAGCAGAATTAACTTTGCTAAGTTAAACAGAACCACTTTGCTAAGTGTCTGCCCCAGCAGTACCAGACCACAGGTGCAGGGCTGGGAGAAAAAAAGAAGAACAAGGAAAGAATACTGCTATCTTTCCCCAGCAAGTCTCCATGTTACAGCCATTTCTCATGGAACAATAATTTTGATTGCTGCAATTTACAGGACTGCTGACTTGAACAGAATTTGAACAACTGTCACCAATAAGCAGAGCAGAATTCACCCCCTGGTTGATATCATTCCTCAGAAGTTTCCTTTTAAATGCAGAAAAGTTTAAGGTCTGGACCTAAAGTCATTATTCACAAACAAAGAATCAGAAATGGGACACTTCAGATGAGAAACTCCAAGGACCAGGTTTTGTGAGAGGTTTCGGAATTGTTAGTGTTCCTGAACTTTGGTTCAGAGCTGCAAAAAACATCCTTTTTGTACAAGGCCCCACACAGGAAGAACTTATTCATGCTCATGGCACGAAAGCTGATGGCAGTTTCCTGTAAATTGTTATAAGAAGTAGCTCATGCTAATGAACTTGCACACAGAGGGAACTCAAGAGTTCAGCTCATGGGATATATGTGAAACACCAAGCAGATAAACATGTAATAAAAATAAGAACATGTGTAATAAAATCAGGGAGCAAAGAGATCTACGGACTGGGTAAGGAAGGTTATGTCTAAACTCTGCATTTTATGCAGCATTCAGCTTTTTTCATCACCTGAGATGTTCTTGGAGTTGGAAGATTTTGCTGCTTTGTGACTGGTATCGGCTACCATGGACATAGACTACAGGATTACCAACATAAATATTAAAAAAACCTCAAAAACCTGAACAAGTAACAGGTTTGTTGTAAGCACTGTTGCTGATAAACCAAACAGATATTGTGCACAAACATTCTTGTACAGACAAAATGATTTTGAGGGAAAAATGGCTGTACCACTTTGAACATTGTCCCAACAACAAGGGACGAGGACCGTGCTCAGCTGAGAAGGTAAGGAGTGCAAGAATGCATCAAAGCAATCTCTTTTATGTTTGATAAAAATTGTAATCACATCCAAAGATTACAAAACATTTTAGAGGTTGATTGCAAATCCTGATAAATAGAAAGTACCTGCCTGTAAGTATTTCTAGTTAAGTTTTTTAAGTTAATTATTTACACTGTTCCACTGGAATATTTGAAACAAACCAAGGTAATTTTCAGCATGGATTAAAAACAACCCCCAAACTCACAAAATAGCATTAGCTAGTATAGAACAATACTTCTGATGGCTACCTTTACCTCCTCATGATACACCACCTCCATGCTTTGTTGAAAGAGAGGATTATTTTAAAAAGTTAAAAATCAAGGATTTTACTTTTTAGATATCAGTATGGGAAATATAAGCCATCATTTCAAGAGTGGGAAGTAGTAGCTGTTGACAGGTTTTTGTGTGAATCCAGTTACTGTGCTTAGCTATGAAATGCTGAGTAAGAGTTTAAAAAACAAAAAATGGAGCACCCAGTTTATATTCAGGTATTCATGGGCATAGTTAATGGACATCAGCAGGGGAGATGCGATCCCACACTTTTTAAAAATCAACAGAAAAGCAGTGCACACCATGCAATTCCCGTTTGCATTTAACTTATTAAGTCAAATCAATTTTTACAAGCACATAGGGCAGAGTTCTGGCACTTAATTCCTTTTGATCTTCTGCCTGCTAAATTCGGCTTCCCACTGTTCAACCATGCAGTTTATTTTTAACAGATAATTTGTTTGGACACCATTAAAATGAAAATATTACAACTTCTAGCACTACTAAGGCACTGAAATGCCTGTCAAGTTATTAACTGTCTGCACACACGCACAATTAGCCATTTGCACAAGGGGAAACTGTAGAGTTAAGAAAATGCCACTGTTCTGTTCAAGAGCATGAAGCACACAAAATCCAGGATCCTGACTTTTGCAAAGCCAGCATTACAGATTACTCCCACTAATTTCTGTGCTTGAGGCACAGCTTCCAGCTCCCATGGCTGTTAGGTGTCTGGAGAAAGGATACTGTAACGACATGAAGGGTTCTAAATGGAAGATTTTGGGGCTGAGTCAATGGATTTTTCTTTTACTTACAATGTGACATTAATTCAAAACTCTTTGCCATGGTTAATGTTCTGAAAGGCACATTTCCTAATTATGGTTTATTTTTTAAGCTGAGCACTACTTAATATTAGTATAAAGGGTTTTCTGCACAAGTAATGCACATCTTTGGCATGAGGGTTTTCCTTCTTCTTATGTTTTTCTGTGGGCAGCATCATAAAATGTTTTAAATATTTCAATATTGATCATGCTGCAATTATGCTACTTTTATTTTTTTTTTTCTTAGAAAACTGGTTGTTCACTGACTTTTAGTGATGGGCCTACAAACAGATCTTACCCCCAGGCGTGCTCCACTTGCAGCAGCCAGATCCACACTGGTTTGGGCACCAGGAGTTTAAATAGCCCCAAAGGCTGATGGATTGCTGATAAGGGCTGATAGGGCCTTCAGCCACGATGTCATGGAGCCTCAGTAAAAGCAGAAAACAAGGTCTTGGGCTCACACACAGGTTAACTCATTGCTCTACTTCAAGAAGGTGGGTCTGGAGAAGGTGGCAGCGGTGCACTTCAGCTGGGAATGGAACTGTGTGGATGCTTTGGGTATTTTCATGAATTGTGACTGCACCCTCATGGATCATAAATACTGTCATGATCCTGTGGCCTACTAAATATCCTGACCTTTTGTCTTGCTCTAACACCTCTTACTCCTTTTAATGTAATGATTTAATTAATAATTGATTAGTAATTAATGATTTAATGAAAAGCCACTTAGGCAGATATGAGTTCATGTCCTCAGAAAGGATGGTATTACAAAAGACAACCAGACACATGAGAAGTTCCTTCTGTGGATTAAATACTCTGGTGAGTCCTGATCTGAATCATCCCTATGTCAATAGATCCCTGCCACTACATAGAAATATAGATCTATGACACCACAGGAATCTTCTAGTGCCTAGTTTTCCTCTGCCAGAATTTTTTTTACAATCTAGCTTCCTGCTTTCACTGCTTATCTGGTAACTTGGGAGGCTGGATGCAGGACTGGGTCGGGAGAACTGTTGTACAAGCTTTGCCCTTCGAGCCCTTGCAGAATTGCTCAGCTGAGAACTCTTTTAAAAATGAACACAATAGTGCAGGTCCAGCAAAGAATGTTTACAAGTCATGCTACCAAGTTATATCTCAAGAGCAGGAATCAGATCCACCAGGAGAAAATTCCTGCGGGACAGCTGTGCCTTGGATATGCCAATTACAAATAGGGAGCATTTCAGTAAAACAAAGGGTCTGGATCAGTCCCAGTTTTATCATGCAGTAGGGAAAATATGGCAGATTAGCCTTTTTGGATCTAGGTTATGTTAAGTAAAATGTCTGCTTATCCAAGGCTTGGAAAATTTATGTTTTACAGTGAGATTTCACTAAACTTGTTAAGAAGACAAAGTTATGATGTGGATTCCAGTGAGAGAACCAAAGCCTGGAACCTGTAACAAAATTATTCTAATCATGAGGCAAAGGGATCAGCAAGTACCCACCTAATCTTCTGCAGGATAATGCAGTTCAGGATGTCAGGTTTAATTACCACCTTCTTCAAAATGCACATTTGTTTCATCTATCAGGTATAGAACACGTTTTGTTCTGACTCTTATTGCATTTCTTTAAGTTGGGCTTGTGTTTTTCATCCAAGGCAGAATGAACGTAGATAAACTTGACATTTGTGGGTGCACATTTAATTTACTGTTTAATAGAAAATGATCTGGTCCTCCAATAAAGTTTTGAAGTATCATCTGGTATAAGCATAAAGTGTACACCTACAAATGTCAAGTTCATCCACACTTATGTAACTCAAATAGGACAATAAATTTGACAGCAGGAAAATAAAATAAAAAAAAAAGCTCAAGAAATAACATTCTGACAATGTTATTCATAACATAATCAATTCCAGGATTTGAATAGAGTCTTCATGCATATTTAAAATCAGTTAAGCAAGCAAATACCTGATTATTTGGAACAAAGGGTATTTCACTCTTTTATTGTATTGTATTTTAATCCTAAATTTCCTTTTGAAAGGTTTGGTTTGAGGCTTTGATGGGGGTTGCAGTTGGGGAATAACTAATACAGTTTTTCTGGTAAAATCCTTATTTTCAGGTTGTTTTAGGGCCATAAGTCAGTGGAGAATTTATTCATAATGTACTTCTTATTTGGAAAAAAAATACTACTCATTTCATCTGAAATTAGATATTACACAAATGAAAATAGTTATAAAAATTAGCCTAATCTGTCAGGAAAACTAAGTATCTGGGTGTTGGCATTCTAATCAGTATGCTTCAAACTTAAAAACTAGAATAGCAAGCTCAGCCTTCTTGCATGGTACTAAAAACTTTATTCCACTTCAACAGTTTCCTCAATCATTTTTTCCCAGTGCACTGCTCAGTTCATGACTGGGTTGGACAAGGAAATGTGTCATAATATCTCCTATTTCTGTAATGCATTATTGAAACAGCAAAATGAAGATTAATAGCAATTAAGGCAACTTAAATTCCAGTTCAGCACACAAGGCAGATAGGAGTTTTATATCCATTCCTATTTGAGGCAGCTGGATGTTCATACTCACACATCTTTGCTTCCCTAAAGCAATCCATGTCACAGGATCTTGACCTTGGAATGCTGGCAGTATGTTCAACTCCTCTATTTCTTTGTCTAGTATTTGCTACATGTTTTATTGGCTGGTAATTTTCATCCTCTTCCACTGTCTAGAAAAGGACATAAAGCAAAAGGTAAAAAAGGTGCAGTGCACAGTAATACATATTTTTCTTCATAACAATATATATATATATATTGTGCACCTGTGGGAATACAGAGATGTAACACTTTTTGTCTCTATCCCTTTACAGCAAATTACCATCACTGTGGTGATATATTCTGAGTTTGAGATGTGGGCTTCAGCAGTGAAAATGCTACTGATGATAGTTTTCCAAGTTGCTAACTGCACTGAGATTTTGCAAGTGATGCAAGATGTAATACATTGCCATCACAGTTCTGAGACTGCAATCTAAATTTAATGCTGCTTTATTTCATTTGATCTGCTGGAGGAATTGTGATGAACTCCACACATCCAAATGTTTTACAAAAGAAAACTAAATCTTTGCATTTCTCTCATTGATAAATTAGGTATGATTAGGACTATCACATTTTAAAATGGTATGGGTTTTATAGAATGGATCTTTATTATAAGTCCATATTTTATTTGTAGGTAGTTGATAACTCATTCACTGTTTCTTTTCCCTGTAAAGACTTTTATAACAGGTTATGTATATCTGAACTTACCATAACAAAGAGAATAAGACAAACAATGGTCCAAATACATGGATATGGGGAAAAAATAGTTGTGCACTTCTTTGGCATGTTAGATCCTATTGCTTTATACAAGAGTTTCCTAGGACTTGAAGCCAGAAGAAATGATGAACTCCTCCATGCTTCACATTATAAGAGGTACTTCTACTTTAAACCAAATTACTTTAATTAGACTGAAGGTCTTCACTCTATAGAAAGACACGATTAATTGCTTACAAAACCCAGAAATTTTCTTAAGTCCCTTGGTTGTGGTATGACATGAACCAGATAAAGTATGCCCAGATAATCCCATACACCTGAGAGCAATACAAATCCCAAAGCCATTGGGAGGTTTTCTCAGAGTGCTTCCCATCTGACCATGGCTGATACTCCACATGTGCACACAGAGTCTTCAGTGGGATGTGTAGGAATCACCTGCAAGCTTTCTCATGTGTAGAAGACTCCACCAGGAGTGGTTATTTTATCCAGCGTTGCCTACTGAATCCAAACCATTCAGCACAAAAAGCAGCTGAAGCTTGGCAATATTTAGATAAAGGAAGGAGTACTTTGCAGCTTAGCTTGTGTCAGATTCAAGTGAGGCAGTCCTTGGTTTTAGGACAGGCAATTCAAAAACAGCAAGTTGAAATATATAATCAATTTTGTGTTAACGTGGAGACTTGGTTTATGTCACTTCTGTTGTCTATATTTATTCTAATTGCCATTTACATTCCCTGGAGAAAAATGGCCACAGCCAGAAACATCGTAAATCCAATTCTTTAAGGAATGTGTGACATGTCCTCTGAAGATACAAGTCTTTATCTAAGTTAGGGAGGGACTAAATAGGGAAAGTTCTGAAAAGCAGTTTAGACACCTACAGCCAAAGTTAGGATTTCTGAATCCTAGCCACAGCAGCTGCCAGCTGTCAGTGTTGTTCAGCTGAGGAAAGGAAAAGCAAGCTGTTGTTAAAAAAGCACAGGGGAGCCTAAGATGCGTTGGAAAAGGCATTTTCAGGAATGCTCAAGGTATGGAAAAGCAAGATAAAAGCTGTTTTAAGGAAGTGAATATGGGGTTGTCTGGATATGTTTGCACTGTGTTGCCAGCCTGCAAAAATTCAGTACCAAAAATCCTTTTTAATCATCAGGAAGCGCATCTTGAATTTAGCCAGCAACAACACTTACTCTGCAGTGACATTAAAAGTAAGTAATTTATGACTGGAGCCCTTAATCTATTTGCAGACAAGACAGTAATATTGAAAGTTGGCTATTGGTCAAACTGCTTATCTACTTTAATTTTTTACTTGGTGAAAGGAAGATTTGAAATGAAAGGTAAACAGAATATTTTTCAGCTACATGTACGGACTCTCTCTCTGTGCTAATTCAATAGCAAAGCCTGTGCTGAGCCATAAAATCAAGCTTTTTAACTTGGAAAGGTTAGAAATCATTGTTATTGAAAGCAAGGCAGACAGCACAGTGGGTATGGCCATCAGTGGAATACCTACCAGCCCTGTGACCTGAGCAGCAGTGGGAGGGGATGCAAGACTGCCATTTCAAGGGAAAGAACCAACAGCCACATTGCTTTAAGCATCTGGATTGGGAGATTAAGCTGACAAATAAAGCAGCAGCTTGAATATTCCTCTCTCCAGAGATAGGCTTCTCTGAGCTTGGAGGAAGTGTAAGGAGTTGATGAGACTTGCACTGAAATCACAGAATAATCACAGAAGTGCTGACAAGAAATTTTTGGCAGTTTTCACATCTGCACAGCCATAAAAAGCAATGGCATTCAAATATACAGCAATACATTGACTGCCCCAAGTTCCCCTTGGTCTCCTCCCTGCCAAGATGGCATCCCTGTGTCTTGAAGGAAGAAAGATAAATGAGGAGATTCTCTCTTCAGAAGCTGCTGCCTGTCAGTGGAATAGTGAATAGTCAGCACTTCCAAAAAAGCTCATTTAATGGCACCTACTTCTCAGTCATTGGAACAGAATTAGCTGCTTTAACAGACGGGTTTAGCAATCATTCCAAACAAAATCAGTTCTCCCCGGGAATATTAAACATCTTGGGACTGAATGTGGAAGGTTGATTTTTTGTTGAGGTAGGGTTTGGAGCTTTTGTTTCTCTGTCAGCCCTTCAAGATCCATTCCAGGTGTAACCACTAATCAAAGCAGCCCTTAGTGTAAACTGAAACCTTGGTTTCCTGGAGACTCAACTCCTGGTGATTTTATAGAGGGAGAGGCAGCCTTGATCCAGTTGTCCAGGAAAAGAACTTTAATAAAAAAAAAAAAAAAAAGAAAAAACCAAACCAAAAACAACTAACAAAACAGAAGGCATACAGTATACTTGGAGCAAACTGGAAAAAGGTAGCAACAAGGGGCTAAAAGCAAAGAGGCAAAATGCAGGGGCCAGGGTCAGACAGGGACATTCATACATTCTGATGTAGGGAGGAATTAAGGCAGGGTCTAAGGGAAGGGTCCAAAAGGGGAGAATGAGTAGGAATATTAAAATTTCTGCACCAAAAATCAACCTACTGTGACACAAAGAACTAGGAACCTCCTAGTAACAATCTGCAAACTTGAACCAAGAGACCATGGAATTAAGTCTCTTGTTTACTATACCTGGAAAGAGGTTACCCAGGGCATTAAAGCTGAGGTTTTCCTCTTCCCTGGGGAAACCACTCTCTACAGCAAACCCTCTGATGGCAAGCAGAGAGATCCTTTGGTCTGGGACCAGAGGAAGCAGCACCATGGAGAAAAACAATCAATCCAAGTGCTTCCCTCAGTTCCTAACAGAGACATGCTTCATCATAGGTATCATACATGTGCAGGCAGGACTGTTGTTAACCGCCAGAAAACTGGTGTGTTTTGGTCAATCTTGGTAAGTTAATTTGTAGTTTGAAAGGGAGATAGATATATGGAGGAAAAAACCTCCCAGCAAGAGCCAACATGTCACTTTCCTCTTCACAGCCATCCCACTCCATGAACCACCTACTGCAAAGTCAGGCTCTCTGTGTTTTCCAGGCAGGGTTTTCCAGAGCTCTGTGCTCCTGTCAGCAGAGGGGACACCCTGCAGGCCAGCAGAGCTGTCTGTCACCCTCCTGCCAAAGCTCCAGGGGCCTGGCTCGCTGCAGGGGTGGGAGAACTCTCTGGAAGGTGTGGGGAGACAAGGGGGACCTCTGGGAAGCTCTGGAGAGTGTGTTTGAGGAGGGCAGCTCCTCAGAATGGTGCCAGAGCCCCGTGCAGGGGGTGCACATTGAGAAGGGGACCTCTGGGAAGCTCTGGACAGTGTGTTTGAGGAGGGCAGCCCCTCATAATGGTGCCAGAGCCCTGGGGGGGCACACTGAGAAGGGCATCTCTGGGAAGCTCTGGAGAGTGTGTTTGAGGAGGGCAGCCCCTCATAATGGTGCCAGAGCCCTGGGGGTGCACACTGAGAAGGGGATCTCTGGGAAGCTCTGGAGAGTGTGTTTGAGGAGGGCAGCCCCTCATAATGGTGCCAGAGCCCTGGGGGGGCACACTGAGAAGGGGGAATCTCTGGGAAGCTCTGGAGAGTGTGTTTGAGGAGGGCAGCTCCTCAGAATGGTGCCAGAGCCCTGGGGGGCACACTGGGAGCCTCCGAGGCCATGGTGGGCATGAGGCTTCTTCCTCGAGCAGCCGCAGGGCCTGTGTTGGGATGGCAATTTTCCCCCAAGGAAGCTGCCATTTATCAGCAAACCCTCCACCAGCTAAAGGCTCCACCTTGGCAGGATGAGCTGGGGAGATCCATTTTAAAAAGAAAGGAAAAAAAAAAAGAAAAGTAATCAGCTTTTTCAAGTGAAACTTGTGGCACGGGGCCTTCCCACTAGTGCTGCGATGTTTGGAGAGGAGACACAGGCGGCTTCCCCTCAGAGCCATGGCAGGGTCAGGGTGGGGTCCCTGAGGGGATCGTGCCTTCCCCGTGGCCTCAGCATGGACAATTTCAGCAGGCAATTGGTATTTCTGAGGTATTTTTAGGTATTCTGGTATCATTCTGGTATTTTTGATTGCACCAAATTAGCCCGTGCACCACAGCCATGGATGGCAACACTGAGAGGAAAACTCAGGAGCTTCACAACTTCAGAATCCTTTATTTTGGAACCCAACAGCATGCAAAAGTGAGTACCTTTAGTTCTCTTTCTGTTTTTAAAATCTGCTTACAGAATGAAAAAAAAAAAAACAAACACCCCAATAGAGAGCAAGGTGCCTGTGGCAGATTCCAGGCTATGCACTCTGGGTAGTTTCTTTTGCCTACAAACCCAGTGCTATTGGAATTCCTTGCACTGCTGCAATCCTGCCGTGTTGGCTCTGGCAGCAGAATTTGCTAGCCTCTTCTTTCACAGACTCTTTTCCTACAAATATGCTGCATCAGGAGGTGAAAGCTGAAAATGGTGCACCCTTGATTTGCCTGTGTCCTGATTTTTAAATATTTAGTTTACCCACCAAATAGTTGATATAAAATGGCAAAAGAAACTCTCAAGAATTGAAAAATGCTTAAAAATATAGATTTATAACTCTTTTTCCCAAACTGATTTCATACTCTAGTGATGATGGGAGCACTTATTGTGGATGTTATCCAGATGAACATTTTTTTCTTTCAGTATGATGGTGTGATAGCATTTAGATATCAAGCAAGGAAAGGAGAAGTTAACATTGAGATGAGATTTTTCTCAGTCAGAGTATTGCTTGGGGGTTTTTTTCCTGCTGTTTGTAAACCACTTGTTCTGTAGCTTTATAATATGATTCAGCAAGCACTGTAGAGGACAGGGTTACCTTACTGTCACCTTCTTGACACCTCTTGGTCAGGAGCCAAATCTGGAAGTGTGGGATTTAAATACCTCTATCTCTTCAAGCAGTAGTGATTCTCAGATTTCATTTGCTTGTAAGTCTGGTTTTGAAATTAATGATACCACAAGATATATGGACTCTGAACACTCTTGTGTTGGTTTTTTTTCACATTTTCTGGACTTAGAGCCTCAGGTGAATACATGTGGCATATCAAATATAAAACTTAAACAAAAGGTTTGTTCAGGTACTAGAATTTAGTAAATGCTTACCTCTGTATAGCAGTGCTTTTTCTTTCAGATATAGTCTATTAAATCACTGTATGACTTGCAAGCTCTAGTGACCTGACAAATATGGGACCTAAAACAAATACTTAAGCTTTCATGTTTGTTTTCTTAAGATGAGCTTTTGCCAAAGCCGGAGGCCAGTTTGTATTCTGGTGCACACTACAGAAAAGCCTGGAAAGTTTCTTACACTGACTGTTGATTATTGTTATTCCAGGCCATGAATGAAGCCTGCAAAAACACAAGTAATTCACTGTAGTTAGACAACACTTATACAAGTTCGGCACCCTGACAAATTGAGATTCTTGTGTTTCAAACCAGTGTTGGACAATTTGATAAAAATTAATTTTCACTTTGATGGCAAATTCAACAGAAGGGTGCTACTGGTTTCTCCTCCCTTAAAATTACTGTAAATCCCAGCTGATCTGGAAGCAATCTTTATTTTGTTCCAAGAACTTCAACATACTGAAGATTATGGATACTCCTTTGGTGAGGAATTTGAGGCTGCAGAAAAGAACAGAAATGCTTGGACATCTGCAGTCAGCTAAGATCAATTGATGTGTGACACTGCCAAGGTTCTGAAATGGTTTTTGTTGGTTTTTTTTTTTTTTTTTTTTTTTGTGGAATTACAGGCATGCTGGGAAAATAGAAGCCCATGTTAAATTTGGTCTGTGCACTGGATTCCACAAGTGGCATCTGTAAGGCAGCTTCCACAGAATGTACTGCACATGTTGGTGCAGCCTTTGCTTTGTTCACTCTCCATACTCTGTGCACACAATAGCCTGAGACTACACAGCCAAAAATTCATGGAGCCTGTGCAGAGATCTGGGAAAGCATTCTATTCAGTTTAGCAGTGCAAAAGTTTTCTCTGAAGCTGCAATGTCTCCTGAGGGGCCGCTTTTAACTCTTCTTCTCATAGCTTTAAAAAATATTTCCTGCTTTTCTCGTAAGAGTTCTCTGTTCTGTTTATCTGTGCAAACAAAGCAAGGCTCATTTAATTCAATTATGGATCAATATGTGTTGTCATACTTAACAGACAGTAGGGTGTAGATGCCTGTTCAGTTATCAAGTGTAAGTGATGAAGACTTTTCTCTTAGTCATGGAGGAGGGAAAAATTTAGAAGCAGTGACCTGAGAGGAAATGTAACAATTAGACTCACAAGGCAGCAAAATGGGGAAATGCATCATGAGTGCAGACAGATCTGTTTGCTGAGGAAAAACACTGGCAAAAATGTGTTTGCAGCCCTTTAAAGGGTGTATGGAGTGACATATACAGGACAATTAAGCAGATAATTGACATGTAGTGTAGTTAGGTATTGATTGCTCCTCCTAAGAGGGAGCTGTTATTAAGGCAGATTTCTCTGCCTTCTGTTTCATGAACATGGCATTAACAATTATGATGATTATATTTGCTCTCACTAGCTTCAGGGTTTCTGTCACCTGGTGCTGCAGAGATTATGTCCTGCATATGCAATTAATTTTGTCTAGAACTTCTACTTTTTCCTTTTTTTTCCACACCAAGGACCTTATTACTTTACCTTTCCTGGCATTTCTCCTCTTCTTAAAACATTCATAAAGACTGTGTAACTGTTTCTGAGGTCCTCATTAGAGCTGAAGAAAACTTGCCAGGCAAGGAAATACTTTGAGAAATACATGTGAATGTGCTGTGTTAAAAATCTATCAGGATCTTTAGTGTAATGAAATTGTATTTGCTGTTTTAAAACAGAATAGCTGCTGCCAGTTCTCTCTCACACTCTTTTCAAAATTTTAAACCAAAATGAACATAAGTAACAGGGATAAAGCAGTTATGAGCCCCACAGGGCTGTCCCTCTCTTACATGAGATTTCTTTCTATTGGGAAAAAAAAAAAATTATATAATTTTAAAGGTATTCCTCTCTTTTGTATATTCCAGTGCCCTTCCCAAATGTTTCATGCAAGAAGAAAGTGTAGAGTCTTGTAAATTCTGAATTTAGAATCCTTAACTCCAGCAGATTCAGGATTTTCATGTTTGTCTTCACACAATTCTCTTGTACCACGAGGTGTGGAAAGAACCCCCTTGCTTTCTAAATTCCTTCTCAGAAAGGAGCCTGCGTGCAGCTGGAGCCAACCTTGGCCTCAGAGTTTGTCCATGGTTTGTGTCCAAAGGATTATGCAGGTGAATTGAGACTTAATCCAACTTTGACCAGCAGGATTAAGGGTGGCATACCCAATTTATATAAAAATAAATGATTTATTATGATAATTATTAGACTAGAAGAACTTAATCAGAATTATTTACCACACAGGATAGGTAGCTATAACTAGAAGTATAGTGCACTATTTTTGAAGCAGCATTGAAGCAATTATATTAAAGCAATTATCTTGAAGCAATTACATTAAAGCTAGCAAACCAGTTATTAAGAAGAGATTGATGTTACTCACCCATGGCAATCCCTTTCACTCAGCCTCAAGGAATAACCTTGAGGGGTGTCCCCACTCAAGGGAGCAACCTCCACACACACTCTGAGGAGGGGCTTGTTAGGAAACCTTCCTGTTAAAAGGTGGGACTGGGCTTTTACAGTGATACATCTATAGAATACATCACTTTTACATATTTTCATGTGTGTGCATGTATGTGTATATATATAATGGTAATATAAAGTGATTGTCTGTCAGTCATGTATTTCTGGGCCAGCAGCGTTAGCTTAGCACCTTAAATGAGTTACCAGAAGTGTCACTTGTTTGTCCCTTTAGGAGGTCTGCCACGTGTTCACCTTACAGCCAGGGTGTTCACCTTTGGGCTTGAGGAGTCAGGCAGGTTTCAGCATTATTCAGCACCAGAAGCAGCAAGACACCCTGTCACAAGGGACATGGAACAGAAGAGATGCAGGCTCTTTTAGTAAGTGCTCAGTGGGTTCTGTCTCTTTATTGTGGGACAACTCTTCTTCATACAGAAAGTCAGAGGCCAATTTGATTGGTAACACAAAGGTAAACTTTTCAATCCATTGGTTATCTCAGAGGGAGATCACAAGAAGGTCCCTCTTATAAGAAAAAATGTAATCATCTTTATATTTACAAAACATTGTTCTTCTGTTTACCAGAAGAACGCTTGGAAAAGAACTCTTCTAAAACTAAACCATCTAGGCACGAAGCTTAAGACTACAACCCCCCCTCCTCCATCCAGCAGTGTTAGCTTTGCAGATAAGGTATTGTTGGAGTGATTTTGCCCTCACTCTAGGAAGAGCTTTCCTGCTGCACAGGTGCAGCTGCAGTTATGGATATCCACTACTTGTCCCTGATTTCCACTGCCTGTTTGTTCTCTGCCTTTTCCTTGACCACTTCCTTTTCAGAGGAGGGCAGTGCTGCTTGGATTACTGTGTTCTCCACTCCAGCAGTGGCTCTGTAAGGGGAATTCTGATGGGTTGTGCTCCATCTTTGCTATTCTGCCATCTGAAAGCACACCTCACTCTTTCCACCAAGTTCCAGGTGGCTCTGTGTGTTGTCAAGAGGGAGCTGAGTGGAAGAAAGATTTTTCTTTTGACTGATTCTCATTTGACCGTATGACATTGTCTCCAGCAGGAGAGGATTTAGGGGGACAGCTCCAGCCTTTCAGGAAGATCAAATCATTTGGGAAAGACAGTAATGGGAGGAGTTAAAAATAAACTTCCTTTTGCTTTTCCCAACCAGCTGGCTGAAATGATACTGAAACCTTTTCTGGGGTCTTAATAACAGCAAAATCCCTGGTGATACTTTGGGAGGTAACACCATTTGTGGAATATTCAAATGAAACTGCTCTGCTTAGCATTGCAAGTGAGCATTCAAGTATAATAAAAGCAGAGTAAAATTTTATTTGTGTGTTAAAATGTGTTCAAACTTTCAAAAGAAGGAGGAGGAGAACATACTCCTATATAATTTCCCCCTAGTTTTCTCCTAGTCATAATCAGATCTCACCTAGTGCACCATAGCCAAGCTGACTGAAACTCTTCCATCTTTCAGTTCCAAATGATTTCATATAAAAAAGTAAATAAGAATCTGTTTACAGTAAAGCATGAGAGAATAGCTCACTTCTCACATATTTATAATTCTGTCACATGAAAAAATTGCAACACTTGCTTCTTTATAGATTTTGCAGGTAGGGTAGCTAGACAATGTAGGTTCCTGTAGCTTCTCTGTCTTTTAGAAGTGCACTTGATTGAAGAAAAACAGGCTTTTCACTCTGATTTTTTGTGCATTCACTCCCTTCAAAACAAAGTTGCTTTTACTAATCTGGCTACATCAGTGGCATATTTCTTCATCTGACATAAATTCAAGAGAAGAGTGAGGAGGGAAATCAGAATGTCTTCAACAAGAGATGTCTGTTAGTACCAAAATATGCTGACAGTGTCATTTCAGAACAGTTTCAGCCTTGCTCACTTGCTCCTAAGTAGGAAGCCAGCTGGGTGATTCTGTTTAGGCATTAAAGTGATGAGTTCTGTTCAACTCAAAATTCAGCACTGAATGCTGAGTTGCTGTAATCTGAGACAAAGTTGATTTGGAATGTCAGGTGCTTTCTGAT
Organism: Cettia cetti; assembly: GCA_013401135.1. Classification (NCBI taxonomy): domain Eukaryota; kingdom Metazoa; phylum Chordata; class Aves; order Passeriformes; family Sylviidae; genus Cettia; species Cettia cetti. Next base: position 62,893 of record VZUI01046327.1, read on the forward strand.
GAGGAAAGATTTTGTCTGAAGCTGTGATCTGATCTGTTTTCAAAATATGATAAAGCTCAAATGCAGAAAGTTTGACTTCTTCAAAAGAGATGCTGGAAAAAACATGTACTAATTTTTCTTGAGGTTAATAAGCTTTAGACGGCCAACCTTAGGTTGCTAATGATAAATACACAAAGTATCCTCATGATTAAGGTACTTGTATTTAGATTATTTTGTTTTATACATGTCTTTTTATCATTATTTTGTTTCAGAAAGATTCACCTTGTGGCTATGTAGGGTATTCTGTGCCTTTGGTTTTGTTTAAAAATACCTTATTTCCCTTGGAATCAAATAGATTTTATATTTCCTTGTCCTACGTTCAGCACTGAAAGATTTCAAACTGCTGTCAGTACTGCTAATAAATCTTTATTGAAAACTATAACAGATAATTAAAGTTTACTCTTCTCTTCTACTTGTGATAGTACTTAGAATTAGTTTTATACTCCCCAACACTTTTCCTTTGAGTGAAGAGTGCAACTTTAAAGAAGCATATTTTTCACTGGGTTTGTTTTTGGGTTTTTTTATCATTCTGGGGTACGTTAAATTACTCAGCAGGTTTTACAGGAAAAGCAGCGGCTGAAATCTAAGTGGAATTATTGCTTAATTATCTCAGTTTTATGAATGAGCCAGCATAGACTTTTTAGCTTTGTTGGGAGAGAGGCCTCATCATCTTCATTTCATAGTTCACTGGAATAACTAAGATTGGCATGGAGTTTACAAGTTCCAGCTTCTTGGCCTTGCACTGGATTCACCTCCTGCAGTTCTCGAGTCCTTTGAAGGTCCTTTCACCCTGTGATGGCAGAAATCCAGCAAGAGTTGATCTTGTCCAGTTCTAGGTGTGAATGTTGCCATTTTGGTGTTGCATTGAGCTCCTTGGACTGAGGTGACTGAGGGGTCCCTGGGCAGTAGAACTCTTTGTCCTCCCATCTTCAGCCTCTTTGTCCTGCAACGTTCAGATATTCCAATATCCTGCCTGGTGCTGACTTGGAGGTCACCAGTGTGGGAGCACAACCATTTGTTTGTCAAAAGTGTTGTGGAGAAAGCATTCTTGAAAAGAGTTTCCTCATACACATTGTGTTTGCTTGCATCTAAATTACAATTTCATGTCACTGAAGAGGAAGGAGGAGGAATAGGTGCTTGAACTCTTGATGAATGAGGTCATTTATGGGCTTCCCCACACAGAGATCTGCCTCATATTTTCTCCTGACACGCCATTCCCATGTGAAGAGATTATGCACCACACTAGGGGATGTGTCATTTGTGATCTCTTCAAAGAAAATTCCAGGAAAGGTGAGAGAGAATCCAGTACTACTGGAGATATATTTAAACCTCTGCCACCAAGATCATCTTAAGAATTAGACAGAGATTTACTTAGTCATTTTGCTTTCAGTGCTGCTGACATTTCTAAACAGGAGGCTGACAATAAACTAACACAGAATGAGTTCATGCCTTCAGGCTTGTTTGTACCACAGACACAGCAGTCTCCATAGGGAAAAAAAAGGCAGTGCAGAGGACAGGGTGTGGAAGGCTTTGCCTGAGAGTCAACATTTCTCATGTCAGCTGTGTTTAGATTTCCTGGTGTAAAGAATCTTTCAGCTTCAACAGATATCAGATGCTTTTTTTTTTCTTCATCTTTTTCTTAATCCCAAGTTGCCAACAGCCCTTGTAGAAATAAAAAATTCTGTCTGGTTCTGCAGATGCAGGCCTGACTTTTAATTAACCCAGTGAACACATATAGATCAAATTTGCTGTATCCATTCATCTGTACTTGAATTAGGGTGAGGGTTGTCTTCAGTGCTGTAATGTAGTAAAGTTTGTTTTTAATTAACCTGATTTGCACTTTTAAGTGAAAGCTAATTAGTACAGCTCATTTATTGCTTATATCTAGGACCACTGGGAATGGTTTGATTTTTCTACCTACTTGGTTCTGGACCATAAATATACATCCACTACCTGCAACTTTCTGGTTTTCCACTGAACTGATATAGTATTTGTAGGAGTTCATATTATATAACAACAAAGTTTTCTTAGGGCAGGATCCCTGAAAACATTTCTGAATCTTTGTCCATTTTCGCTCTTGCAGTATGTAAATCATGGATCTGAGTTTTGCAGATAGAACCTATTTTTATTCTTCCTAAGCAGCTGTGAATTATCCTTAAATAACTCCTCATTTTGATGGGAGAGCATACTGAATCATAGAAAACTGGGGCTTACAGAGCCCATCTCCCTCCTTCTTTCCCTCCTGAGTGATATTTAACTTGCTGGCACACCACTGATACTTAAGACAGAAGAAAAAATCCCCCTCTTCCTCTGTCCCCCAAAAAATCCAGTCAAATTTTCCCTGTGACTTTCAATGTTTGGAAATATTGTAAAGATTTTCCTAATATCTGCCTGAATCTCCCTGGAATGCTGCAGACAGTGACTCTTTCAGGAAACCAAAGAGCTACAATAGAATAGCCTGGGAAAGATGTTTGAAGGGAAAATGTATCACTGGAGCTCATACTCCATGTTGCTACACAAATGGCCAAAGCTAAAAAAAATACATTGCAAGTTGGTTCACTCTGATTTTCTGGAGGATAAAAGGAGACAAGACGCATTTTGAGGTTACTGGTTCCCTTAAAGGAATAAACAAAAATACCCCTGGTATTCTACAGCCGCTGTCAGCTGGGGCTGGTTAAAAGATATTTGCTGATGGTGCACACAGTTAAATGTTTTATTTCCTGACAGCTTTTCTGAATAAACAACTTAAGTTGGATTTCTCTGCACCGACTGAACTGCTTTAAACGTGACCTGACTGCATTCCTTATGTGGGTTTTTATTACTCCTCGGTGCATAAGGCCTCGTTATCAGCAAATGGCAATCTTTCCTTGGAGAATGCAAAGGCTTCTGTGGGTGATTCCCCCTCCCTGCTGGTCTGTGCTGAGGGAGGCCAGTGCACAAACCCAGCATGGCACAAAGCAATCAAACCATTTTTAGCACCTATGTATGCCAGAGGAAAATATCAGATTCCAAGACAGGACAAAATAGGAAGCTACCAGCTTGTCAGAGCAGTGGTGGAACTAAACTTCCTTCATCAGTTATGTTGTTAATGTGAGTGCAAGCTTAAACATGCTCACAGATAGAACCAGGCAGCCTCCTGATATTGCTGAAACTGTGACACCTGACACATTCTTTTCCTCAGGTGTCACATTCACTTTCAAACAGGCTCTCCTAAGCATTTATTTCTGCAGAGGTTGTATTGCTGAAAATTATTTTAAAAGCACATGTTGTGCTTTAACTAATACAGACAGCCTTCGTTAAGGTTGTATGGGCTCTCAATATCAGCTACACTTATTTTTGTTTCAGATTAGTGAAAAAAACCAGGCAAAATCAGAAAAGTGTTCAATGAAGTAGGAGTTTCTATACAGGGATTCCTCTGGTTTATTTACTTCTTGCTTCAGATTTTTTTTTCTGGTGCACAACTGTATAAGTGACCTTATTGAATAAATCTGAATAAAAATGTGTTAAAGGCATCAAGATCTAACCTTTTACTTTTATAACTTAAATGTGAGCTTATCATGCCTTTTAATGACTTATTTTGGGAGTAAGGATTTGAATTGTGACCAGCAGAAATCAAACCACAAAGTAAGCTAAATGGTGAAATATTTTAAATTAAGAAGCACTGTCTTTGAAAGTTCTCTATGCATTAACAACCGAGAGTCTTAATGGTCTGTATGGAATGGACAGAATTTATCAAGGATTATGGGGAGACTGGTGTCCAGACAGCCTTTTAGAATGCCATTACATTCCACTTGACAAAGCAGAACCATTGGATACTTCTCTGCAGTGCTGCTGTTATTGGAACAATGACAAACTTTCTTTTATTAGTGTTGTCCAAGGGTAAAAAAGAAAGGGAAGAGCAGGTATGACAATGTATATTTTCTTGGTGTTTAATTCCTGCCTCCTCACACTCCTGGTGATTCAGCAGAATTCTAGTAAGAGGGAGGAAGATAAGAAAGGAGATTGGAAAAGGACTTTCCTTTATGAGATGCTAATGTGTGCTTCAGGAAGTCACCTGCCAACAGAGAAAGTTTTTCACTTTGGTAACCGATGCTTTTGTGCAGTGAAGGTGCCATGTTTGGACAATTTGTAATGTTAGTGCTGTCTTTGGGTCCTTTTACTCCACTTTATTTCCCACAGTCTGTAGTGTTCTGTATCAACTGCAGCTTCATAGAGTCACAGAAATGCTTGGGTTGGAAGGGGACCTTAAGGACCATCTTGTTCAAACCCCTTTGCCATGGGCAAGGACACCTTTTTTCTATACCAGGTCACTTACTCCCATCCAATCTCCCCTTCAGGGCATTGTTTTCTGTCTATTATCAGCTGCAAATCCTGGCTCTTCATTTGCCATATAGAATTTTTCCTGTAACTTATTTTTCTGGAACTAGAATTTTTATTTAGAGTATGGTGTAATTTCTCAAGACTCAAATATGTAAATTCAGAATTCCCAGAATCTGTGGGCATATATTCTGCTAATATAAGCCATGGCCAAACCCTTGGAGATACATGAGTGTTCAGCTGGCTATGTGATGGTCAGTCAAGTCTGGTACACGTGTCTGTTGAATCCACACAAGGGACTAGAAAGAAAAAGCCCTCTCTCTGTAGCTAGGTCTGAGCAGTGCCCAGTTAAAAATCCTTTGCTTCTGAGTTTCAGATGTGCCAGCATTAAATAAACCATGGTGTGAACGCCAGAGAAATATTCCACCATTCTTCCCCTAAGATAAATCAGCTGCTTTCATTTGTGTTGTGATAATTCCTACTGACCCTGCTCAGAAATTAAGATCAATCTTTGCCTACCAATTGAAAATTAAGCTCACTCAAGAGAGAGCCCTTGTACCAAGATACCTACAGAAATGATGCTTAAACAAAATGGATTTTGAGGCCAGGTTCAAAGGGATTTGATTAGTCAAAATGTCCAAAACTGGGATGAAGTCATTTTCTTTTTCAGTCTACATTGATGTTTCATGGTAGAAGGAAATACTGTAATTTTTCCATAAATTTTTGTCTTCAAAACACTTCTTTTGAAAGGGACACATATTAGAGTTAACCTCTCGAAACTACTTCCCTAATCTCAGAGTAGAAAGAAGTCATTGGTTCTTTTATAACCATGTAATGAATCCATGGCAAAGACCATCACCCTGCCTGTGTGTGACTTTCTGTAATGCCACAAGCCAAACCAACTGGCAGTGGTTTGACAGGCACTTTTTTAGTTTTACAGGTCTCTCCACTTCTTTTTTTAAACATTTACAGGGTGGATTTCCACAGTGAAGAGACTGAGTAGATGTTAAAATTCCCAGAAGGAGCAAAACTAGCCAAATAACTAATATTGCTGATTTTTTTTTCTCCCTATTCCCTCAAAAAAGAAAAAAAAATCAGAAAATTTATGTGACATAAGTACCAAATCCAGGACTCCTTTCATCTAAGTGTTGTGATGACATTTCCTTGCAGGAAAGGATGTTTTAAGGATAATTTGAGAGGGTCTCCATGAAACTGTGTAAACCAGGATTGGGCCGTGGGTAGTTTAGCACCATTCTTCTAATCTGGCTTTCCTTCTCAATACAAAGTGTCTTTCTTCTTCTTTTTTTTTTCTTTTTTTTTTTTTTCTTTTTTTTTTCCCCTTAGTACCAAAAACATCATGCAATTTAGCATGAGTCATGTTGTAGGCAGTTTCTGTCCAGTTCTGTTCTTTAATTTCTCAACATTCCTGAAACTAAGTTTGTATTCACCTGGGAGATATCTTGTGCTGATATTGAGATACTCATTGAGAAGTTTGGGGAATGAAGGGTGGGAAGTTCATACAGCTGTGGGCTTTTACAAGGTGTCTTGTAGCCTCGTCCAGAAGCTTGCATGAGACCTTACAGTTTCCAAATAAACCTAGGGATTCTTTTTTCAGAAGTCTTGAATTTTACCAAGAGGGCAAAAGAGTAAACTGTAAATATCATGGAATGAATCAGTCAATGTAACTGATCACTTATGAGCTGTCAGGTGTAACTTGTACCAACCAAAATAAACAAAGTGTGGTAATTGTCCTTATAAATTAACCCCATTTTTGATGGTGTCCCTGAAACTTCTAAGAAAAGAATCTAAGGAAAGAAATTTCTAAGAAAAGGATCTTAGAATTGAATTGTTATTAGTAATATCCTTCTGACATAAACCAAACTTGTATCATGTACTCCCAACAGTATATGGTTTTACTATTATTGTGTCATTTATTTATTGCAGTATTCTCTGGGGTTTTTAAATGGAGACTTAATAAAAATAATTAAATAGTGCTGTCCATAGCAACAACAATAGTAATAAAAAATGAGGCTAATCCACAAACAGATACTCAGTATACTGAAGAGGAAAACTATCCAAGGAGGAATCATAGTCTTAATACCAAATTAATCCTCTTGAAATAATAAGCTTTTCAGTCTGAGCTGAAAATTCAGTGCCTGAGTGCAGCTTGAGACTTTTCATGAGATCTGAGGAGTACATGCAGGAATTGGAGGTTTGGAGAGTGTCAGAGTGCAAATGTCCTGGGGCTGCCCATGGCCTCACGTCTGGCTGACTGTAAGTGGTGTCAGAGCTGGCCTTCACTTGAGGAGCACTGCCTTTCCATGCAAGTTATAAAATAATGATTGCTTTTCCACTGCACAGATGATGCCAGCAGAAAGGACCTGGTGGATATCAAAATATCCTGCTTAACTCCCAGCTCTGGATATTTCTGTATTTGAAATAACTTCATAAGAATCTTGTAAAACAGATGCTTGCATAGAACTCTTTAATTAACTTCTCTCAATTTCCCTGTGGGATAAATTGCACTTTAAAAGACAGGAGGATTAAGAGGCTGTTCCAAAGAACCACTTGCAATCCACAGTGTACAAGGGACAGAGAGGTGAAGGAATCCATGGTGTGACTGAAACTGTTTCCCTGACTTCCTGTGTTTGGAAATACTGAGCAACTTGAGTCTCTTGAGCTTGCAGGTCAAAAACATTTTCTGAGATGAAAATGTACCTCTGATGCTGGGAAATGAAAACCTTGTGTTTTCAGAATAATTGCAGGATTTGATCTGGCTCAAACTTACATTGAACTATTAGGAGTTCTTTTCCTTATTTTAGAATTACAGGATAGCCTGAGTTGGAAGGAACCCACAGGGATCATTGAGTCCAACCCCTGGCCCTATACAGGGTACCCTAAGAGTCACACCATGAGCCCAAGAGTGTTGTCCAAATGATCCTTGAACTCTGCCAGGCTTTGGTGCTGTGACCACTTCCCTGGGGAGCCTGTTCCAGTGCCCAGCCACCCCCTGGGTGAAAAACCTTTTCCTGACATCCAGCCTAAACCTCCCCTGACTCAGCTTCTTGGACATAGTAGGACTGGCAGGAGATTAATTGCTGCACTGGCATTTTTTGCTCAATCAAGAGTAGTAAAAACAACTGTCTTATCTTCTTTTTAGCACTGGAAAAGCAACGTTCTCTGTTCTTTCCAGCAGTGGGAATTAGTTTTTACTTAGTTAAATAGGCAGAAGGTTTCAAGAACTTTCTCTGCACCTCAGAAACTGTTCTGCCTTAACAAGAGCCAGCTGGAGGTTATCTCTTCTTGAGGATCTGCATAAACAACTTGAAAGTTCATCCCTGACACTTCTCATGTAGTTTCTTTCATCTCTACCCAGTCTATCTAAACTAAAAAGGAAGCAGAGCTTCAAGAGGTAAGAATAAAAAAGGTGGATTTTTCCTTATGAGAAATGTGGCTCTTTGGACTTCCTGACTGCTCTGCATAAAAAAATAACCTGAGGTTGTTATTATGAGCAAGTATTTTCTCTAAATTCAGTAGTGGAGAGATGCAGTGTTGATCAGGTTGCATTTTTAAGCCTAGACATTTTATGTTCATTATGGTTTCCCTACATTGCCATTACTTCAAGCAAGCTGCTTTTGTTGGCAGTGTCCAACAGCAGCTCATCCTTTTTGCACAGTGTAGTTGTTTCACAGGGAACCTCTTTTTACTTGTTGGACCTTTATGATGAAAAACAACAGAGCAGCAGGTACAATTATTTCTACTTTGCTTCATTTGCTTTGATGAAAAATCAGTGGCAAGTAGGACTCTTTCAGACTTCTGTCACTGTTAATTTTCTTATAGAATTTGCAAAAGATGAATCAATACATTTGTTTGAAAGTATCCCTGGGGGTGTTGCTGGAGAAAATGATCATGTTTATGCTTGTTGTAGACTTTCTGCACACATGTCCTGAAAAAGCTCTTATACTAATTTCTGAATCTACTACATCTGCTCTGGCATAAATATAAAACAAAATTCTGGTTGATCTCATGTTCAGTTTTTTGGGGGGGTGTAACAAGTGTTCAGTGAATAACCTCACACTTTTATGACTAATTATTTTCTTTCTTTTATTTTTTTCAACATTGTAATTTTATATTAAATGAAGCCATTTCCTAGTACATATTTTTCAATTTTAAAATGACAGGTTAATTACTTGTCCACTTTGCATTGCTGGGGGATAAAACTTTGTGAAATGGAATTACAATTTCTGGTGTAAAAAAAATATTTGATGCTTTCAGTTGGAAGTGATTGTACTGATAGCCTGTATTCTTCAAGGGTCAAAATGACTTTAACGGACTTGCTTTTCAGATTACTTTTGAGGTGTTTTATCAGAGTGCCCTAAGTCCCCACCCCTCTTTCTCTTCTAGGGCATAACATGCCAAGAGATTTATTCCTGGGAACTTGCTAAAGTGAGCACTGATGCTGATAGGAAGTGCTCTACTGGAAGATTCAGCAGCTGAGGGTAATTGACCCACGGTTGCTTCAGCTGCACACAATTTAACAATGCCATTCAGTCTCCCCAGAGTGTTGGGAAGGAGTGTTTTAAGGTCATTTAAAGAATCCATTTGCAGCAATCCAGTACAGCTGGAAAGCCCTGTGGTTTGTCAGAACAGGCAGCTACAATCCAGGAGGTTCCAAATTCTCTTCAGCTGCCGCTCTCCACTCCCTGTAGGGTGTGGCTCATCACCTCCAGCCTGAGTGTAGCAGCTGCCTCCCTGACAGAGGGGAATGTTTGTGGAACCTCCAGCAGGTCACAGACATTTTGAGTATTGTCTTGTTAAAGCCTCGCTCATTGCCCTCAACACATGCATTGTCATGAAAACGTGTGGTCCAAGCAATTGGGAAAGAAAGCTTACAAATAACAGATAAAGAGCATTCCTGAGGCAGTGAAAGTTCCTCAAACGTTGTACAAAACTGCAAAGAAACCAAAGAGTCTGCTCCCCAAAAGGGTACACAGCAAGAACACAACAGCTGAATTTTTAAAAGCCACTTAGATAAATATGGGCAAAGCACTACATTATGTGTACCTGCTTGTGGGTTTGGTTTTACTCCTTCTTCTCAAAGGTTTTACTCCTTCATCACTGCTTCCTGTGATGAAACCAGAAGCCCAAATTATGGATGTCTGATGGAGGCTGCTGAATTGCAGGAATGGAACCTTGCTATTAGACTATAGCAAACATAGCATCTTTGAGAAAAGGTATAAAGGATTCAGGAAATAAAAAGGGTAAAAATCAGGAAGTAGTAGTGAATAGCATAAAATAAAGGCAAAATTTGAACTAACTGCAAAAAGTGTTTCTGTGATGCAAATTACACAGTCTTTATAGTTCAGTATTATAATTGCAAAAATATAAGAATGTTATTATCAAGGAGTTATTCTTTTTACTGAGGGAGAAGGTGCAGAATCATGACCTGAATGGGATTAAAAGTGAGAATGAAGATAAAGCTATTTGCTGTCTTCATGGTTTCCCTGCATGCTCTTCAAATCAAGAGGGAAATGTTACAGAACTAACAATGCAGTGGTATTTTCTGCATGAGATCACTACTGCTCTGCAGAAGATATAAGAAATAAATGCAGGGCCACCACAAAGGGGAAAATTAATTAGGACCTGAAAAGTTTTGTGTGATATAATCTTACCTGATAGGATATTAGAACTTGGGTTTTCACTGATATTAGAACCTGGATTTTCCAAATGGATGGAGAGAAATGTGGGTGAGTTAGAGAATGCAGCACTGGATGAGCTAATAAATCTCTTTTATATTATTACAACATGTTCAACTCAGATTGCAGAGACATTCTTTTCACTGGTAACAGCAGAGTTGTTCTAATTATTGGGCAGGTGTACACCCTCATTTTCTAAAGCAAAATATTTAATTCTGTATTTTACCACATTCTTAGGCCTCACTGCATGAAATCCCTCCACCTGTGAGGAACTCAGCTTACAGACTCCTCTCTTTCTAGCCTTCTACTCCAGTTACCAGAGCTGGACAATCCCTGAGTATAAGTGGAAGACACATTTAATTGGTTGTGATAATTCTTAGAAAACTAGATTCAACTTGGACAGTAAATCCATGTAGTTGGATTACTATACTTACTACAAGTGTCAAGAAGATCAAGTGATTGCAACAAGGAAAATATATAGAATATTGAAATGACTCAGGCAAGAAATAACAGCATAAAAAAGGCCCATGTTGGCACTCAGAGGGTTTGATAAGCTCTGATGGTTCAGCCAACACTGAGATTTAAAAAAGATACCTCTTAACTGTGAAGTGCCGCAGAGAATTTGACAAAATTACAGTATAATAAAACATTGTATTTGATGTCAAAGTGAAGCTTTATGCAGACAGTGCACTAATGATATTACTCTCTGGAGTGGAAGGTGATGCATAAAATAAAACAGGCATGAGAAGCCTCTAGGCAGTGCAGGTGAGAATTCTTCAAAAGATGGCAAGCGCCTAGTAGAACATTTTAAAATCGAATGTGGGCATTAGAAAAAGATTAAGGTTTGAAATCATGGGACAGCAAAAGCTACAGAGAGATTAAAAACAACCTAGAAAAAAAAGGGCAGGCCAGTCCCAGAGTGATGGCAGAGAGGAGGTCAGGGCTCTCTAGGAAGCGTGCCCAGCCTGCTCTGAGGGGCACAGCAGCCCCCAGCCAAGCTCGAAGGGCAGCACTGCCCCAGTGCCCTGGCACACTGGGCACACTCCCCAGGAACAGCCCTCACAGCAGCCAGCTGGGAGCAAGGAGCCATCCCTGTGCCCTGCAGCCCGTTTGGCTCCTGACAAGGCATGGCAGGGATTTGACTCTTACCTGCCTCAGACCTCTGTTTGCTGGGGGGAAGGTGAAAGAAGACAACTTACACCTCCTGTTAAATACAAGACATCAGAAATGATAAGTTTATACAAAAGTTATGAATTCTCACTATAACCATTCATTTTACACCATAGCACGTTATTTAATAGTGTGCTGTCAAACTGAGGTGTGACAAAATATATGCAACAGATACTTTGGTATACACCTGAATTTACCTCAGTTACATCTGGCTAAGGACAGAATGAGCGACGCATTTTTGGCAGGCAAGCAATTAAAAGTGGAAGAGTGGTTTTGACAAAAGCACTGTTTTACAGCTTAGACAATTACACTATTCAGTGTTGCTCTAACTGAGCTGAGAAGAAAGAGCATTTCCCATGTCCTAGCCTGCAAAGCTATAAGAAATCTGCAGTAGCCCAGCATTATCCTTCATTCACAGATGCTCAGCTCACACACCTGGGGTGCTGCTGTGCACACTGGGACTTGATTTTTTGCCTCTGTCCTGCTACTGTGGCCCCCTCTCATGCATTGGGTTGAAATGTTTTGCAAGGTTATGCCAGGCTGCCTTTTCTGTGCCAGCAGTCCCCTTGGCCTGACTCTCCTGCTGCTCTCAGAGAGCTTTTAAGATGAAAGCTCTTGGGGTGGGGAGGACTCCCAGATACTGACACAGTGAATGTGTACAAGTAGCTGGGATAGATTCCAAACAGAGGAATGAATGCTTTAAAAATTTTCTCATATAGACATAAAATATTTAACACATTTTCCCCTTTGACCACTAAATGCCAGCACAAAGTTTTCAACCTTTATTTCATTCCTTTAATTTCATTTCAGTACATTTTCTCCTTGAAAATGTGTGTCCTGGAAACAGATTGATTTTAGTACAATACATGGCAGAATAAAGTTCAGGCTCTCTAGTGGGATTTGGAATCTGGTAGGTGCTGTAAAGTTGATGGTATTTCATAACTGAAAATCAGGTATGTTGGCTTGAAGGGGAAGCTGGTGGTAATGAATGGACTGATGCTAGCAGACATCCTTTGTGCAGGTTTGAATCTTGCTTCAGTTTATTTGCTCACTTTCCCTTGTGTTGTTCTGAAACCATGATCCTGAGAAGGCCTTGTCTGAACAAGAATGTCCTACATGGATTGCTTAAACCAGCTTGTAAAACTACAGTGTTAAACTGTGCAAAAGGATGTGTGGAAATATTTAGTCTGGTTTTGACTGTGCTTTTTTGTGAGTTGTTTGGTTTTTTTTCTAATACATTGTAGGTAATCACATCAACATTTGCTTTCAGCAAAATGCTCTGGGAAAAAGATTGATTGCTATCCTGGAATGAACATATACGAAATTTTTAGAGAGAAACAGTGCTCAGTTCTGGTTTCTGTATGAAATGGAAATGCATAGAAAGGAGGGAGTTTATACAATGGGCTACATAGATTAGCCAGAAAACAATTTATAGAATTCCATTTGCATTATTTTTCAATAGATCAGTCAATAAGGCTGTAGAGGGTTTTATTATATGTAGATGTCTTTGAATAGGAAGATATATTTTATAATGGAACAAGGGAGAATGGTGGGGGTTTGAACCCTTCCCCTCAAGGTAACTTGGTTTCTGGCATTTCTATTTATATTTGCCTTTCTCTGAAACACCCAAGATTACTTAGGGTAGTAGTTTACATGGCAAATCCCAAGCAAAGTGGGAGGTGGGACAGAGGCCACTCTCCACTGCCTTTTGTGCCCTACTAAGATATTCACAGTGACGTTGGATGTCTGGGCTATGATTTTTTTTTTCTGCAAGTCAGAGTGCCAGGCACCTTTAAAAATGTTTTAATCCACTTTCCTAAGAAAACAAGGTTCATAGAGTCATGTCTGGTTTTGTGCTCCAATAATAACAGAAACTGTTGGCTAATTTTAGTGAAATGGCAGGGACAATTATAGTGCTAAAGGCATTAATCTTCCATGGGTTCGAGGAAACCTTTAATGCCATGGCAGAATTTGTGTTCAGCAGTGAGAACTTGCTCTGTGAAAGACTGGAGCAGACACCAGGGAATGCATACAGCAGACAGATACCCAAAAATCCTTGGAATATCCAGGGAGCTACTCACTTCTCCTTGGCTTTTATGCAGTAGCTTTACTGAGATTATCTTGGCATGTGCCAAGTAAACTCCTAGTATTTCATGGCTTTCAGATCTCATCTTTCCTGGTCTATCAACAGCACGGCCAAGACTTCTTTTAAAGCTCTAACATTCTTGCTTTATCTGGAAGCCTTAGGTCACTGATCATTTCTGCAGTGGGTAATTCTCTGGCATGTGAAGGGGTCAGCCCTGAGGGCCTGACATGTTCCTCAAGCTTTATTTAATTTGAAGATAAAGCTCTCCTATGCAGTTTATCCTGGCACTGCAGCACTGGTTATACAATGGAACTTTCTCATGAAGGTAGCAAAGCCAGCTCTGGCTGCAATATCCATCTTGTGGTCCTGAAGTACAGCAAACATAAAAATCTATCTTCCCAAAGAAGAACGAGGTCTGGTTTTTGTTTGGGTTTTGTTGTTTTGTGTTGTTTAATGGAAGATGTTCTTTCATGTCTCAAAGGTTGCCACACATGAAAGGAAAATGTGCTACACTAAAAAGGCTTGGATCTATCAAGGCAAATTCCCTTATGAGATCTAAAAACATCACTTAGTACCATGTCTACAACAGAGAGGACAAAATCACTGTGAAAGTCATACAAGGTGCTGCTTTTGATCATCAAATGAAAACTAATCAGCTGAAGAACTGTGAGGTTTATGTGCAAAACCAAAGTAAAGAGAAGCAAGTTCATAGAAAATCTCTGTCTTATTCACTGACTGTGTTCCACTAGTTTTTTCAATCCAGTTTTCAAATTTACTCTGTGGCTCTATTGCATTTTAAACCCTTTTTTTTCTGCAGGTAAATCTATAATGGCAATTTTGGCTATTCAAATTCTTATTTAAAAATGATTTCCTGTGTTAATTGTTCTTTGAATGCTACCAGTTATCTTTTTGGATTAAATTAATTGCTTATTATTGCTTACTAGACTGATAACTTTTGAATCTTTTTAGTTTTATAAAACATGCTAAACTGATACGGAAAATCTAATTTTCACTGTCTGGAATTTTTTTTTTTTTTAAATCAAAGAACTTGGGTGAGAAAATGTTAGGAAATATGTTCCAGAAAATTATCACTCAGGACATTAAATCAGATTTCCTCTGAATCCTAGTAAGACCATCAAGTTGTTCAACCTTGGTTCCCAGACAAAACAAATCATTGACAGTTTATTTACATATTATCTTCAAAACCTGTGCAATGAAATGTTATGCCAAACATACCATAAATATTCTCAGGAGACAATCAAGATAATCCATGGGCTGCAAAATTACTAAGTTATAGAGAAAAAAGCATCAATACAGAAATCTTGGTAACAATTTTAATGAAACATATATTAAAAGTGCTGCATTTCTCCTTATTAATTAATAGGGACTCAAAAAAATTAAAAAGTGAAGTGTTGTTTAAAAGTGTTTTCCTTTCTCAGGTGGATCCTTGGGACTCCCTTTTGGTATTAAATTCATGTGACAAAATCTGTGTATTTCTCCAACGCTTACTGATTTTAGAAAGGATGCCATGGCATAAAAATCCATGTTTCTTTACTTAAAGAAGTAGATAAAGTATTTTTATTTTATGGGTAGCCTCTTTTCCCAGCATGATTTCACTACAGATTTTCAAGCGTAGTTGTGGTTGACCAGTGTTCAAAAATTCCTTCTGGTGGCCCCTCAGAATAAGACAAGGATTGTCTAAATTAGGTTCATGATGAAGTTTGGCATCAATGAAAGGGTAACAAAAAACACATTCTCCTTTCAATTTCTGATAGGTGTTTCAGGGTTTAGTACATGTTTTCAGGGTTTGAGTGTTTCCAGTTTCATCAGATGTTTTCATGTAGAAGCTAGATTACAGAGAAAAGCAGTACTTCAGTGCAGATGTTGAAGGCACTGACAGTTTTGGATTTTCCCCAAGTCTGGTGAAAATTCCAAAAATAAACACCCATTCTTGAAAAGCATTCAAGCAAAGAGGGCAGCCCAAATCCCACACCAATGCACAGCCCATGCATGTGTGGTACTGCCTCTGACACATGAGAAGCTGACAACTGGAAAAGAAGTGTCACACAAATAACTTCATTGGAAAAGAATAGCCTGCACTAGCATTGCAGTGTGCCTGTCAGAAAGAGGAAAGGTCCACTAAAGATTCAATTTCGTGTTCTCTAGCTGTCGACAGAGGTCTGCTCTTCCCGACAATGTCAAGCACTCCTGATTCTGAAAAGGGATGGCTGAATGAGGTCTTGCCCTACATTCTTTTTCTGTGTAGGTGCCAGCAGGCCATCAAGCAAAGCTTTTCAGTGAAGGCAAGCAAAGGTGAATAATAATAATTCACCACAGAAATTGGTCCCAATTCTGCACGGTGTGTGCACCTTTTCTCCTGCAAAACCTTAACTCCATGTGAAGTGGTAACACCAGGAGTTCCTTTACAAGAACTGACATCTCAGGGCACTCGGCTGTGCCCTTATGCTGGCTCTGCAGGTTTCCTATGTAGGTCACCATGGAATGCCTTGCTGGCTCCATGCACCCCTACATGGTGTGACAATGACTGCCTCAGTTAGAATTTTACTGGGAGGTCAGAAGTTGAGACCATCCAAAAGAGAAGAGACTTGCCACAAATTACAGGAAAATGGTAGTAGGCTTTTAGCCATGTATTGGAGTTACAGCTTTTCCTAGAATTGGCTGACAGCACAGGACTGTCAGGATCTTCTCAGATTGCTGTTGCAGCTCAGTTAGTGTCTGCTTAGGTTGTAAATAAAGACAGTGAAAACAGCCCAAACAAAGCTTGGTCTTTTCTAGAAGCTTAACATAAGCAGCTGTAATATAAATTAATAAGCAGATGATTCTTATTGAGGTTTGGAGGTTTTTTGTATTACAAAAAAGTCACAGTGTCAATATCCATTTTATATCTGATATATGACAGATTGTTACCTTTTCTATTCTTAGATCTCTCTGCCACCTAGTTAGGAAAGCAATCTTGCAGTGCTTCCAGCAAGGTCTTTAGGAGACTTGAATTACAGCTCGTACCACTGTAATTAAAACTCAGATTTGGGGATTTGCCTTTCACTTTATTTTGCCTTTAGCTGGCAAATTAAGCAGCTGCTACATCTCCTTTCTATGTTTGAGAGAATTTTCTTCACATAAAATGAAGGGATCTGAGGTGCAGCTTCAGACTTATCCATCTTCCTGCTGTTGACCATGCAACTCTTGAAACAGAAATTTTGAAAAAAACCCACCCACTGGAGACCCAAGTGGAACAGACACCAGATATCTTTCAGAAAAGCTGCTCCTTGCCTTTTGAAATTGCAAGGAATAAATGAAGATGTTTTCTTGCAAGGAGAACTGGCAGAGGTGCTCCCAAGTCATCCTCCTGGATGGAAGATTGTAGTTATCTTAGGAAAGGATCTGACTGATGTAGATTAAATATGAACTCTTGTAAAGAATGACTTAACCAGGACTTAGACCATTCTGCATGAGGGCTTCTGGGAGTGAAAATCCCAGGGTTTTCATGTCCTCAGTGCATCAAGGTTTTTACTTTTATGAAAAGTAAAGGAAAATGTAATTTGGAAAATTAGATAAGGTTTCTGATGGGCAGTTTTGGTATAGTATGTCTTGCTGAGATCTATATACTTGTTATCCTGATTTTATTAATTATGCTCTGAAAATAAGCTTCCCTATTTGAAACAAATGCTGGGACAGAATTTTGTGGGCATAAATGGATGTTGTAGAAGATAAGACACAGCAGAACTCTGAAGCTCACAGGAAGGAGTAATTTTGAGAAAAGAGAATGAGGAGGAAAGTGTAAGAATCTCAAGATCTGCACTAAAATTGTAAGAATTAAGATTATTAAGGGTAGTCTGGAGCATAACACAATGTCCTTTTAACCTTCCTTTTTAAAGACCCCCTCTGATTTCATGAAAATACTCTTTTTTTCACAAGGAAGCTTAAACTTTCATCATAAAATGACTTTTTCAAAATATGTTACAGAAATACAGTTCAAAGAGAATAGTGTCAGAGGGTATTACATTTAAGTGTAAAAACAGAAATGAGAAGAAACTGGTGTTATTCCAGAAATGTTCCCTATTTCCCTCAGCAATCATATTTGATATGCAACAATTTTTAGAAGACAAATGGAGGAGAAACATTTTCTTTAAGATAAAATTGTTGCATAAGCTTGTGACCTTTGTCTTTATTACTGCCTATAGGCTCCTGAGGTTCTCACCAGATGGAAGAAATATTTTTCTATTAGCAGAAACTCAGTTGAAAAAAGAAGAAAAAACAATCCATGCCCCAAAAGAATAGCTTCATGGGAAAATATATTAAGCAGTGAAAGAACCAGGAAAATTAGAGCTAATTTAGATTGACGGTGTTTTCAAACATGGCAGAACTGAGTGAACTTTTTAGGCAAAAATGTTGTGCTAGATCCTTAGAGGACATAAATAATCATATCCATTTTCTTCCTCCTGAGATAAAATCAATATTTTATTTTTAAAGGCAGTCCAAAGAGATGGGGCTCCAGATTCTCAGAGGCACAAAAGGTCAGTGTAAGCAGGACAGAGTGTCTGAGGCTGGATAGGTCTCAATCCTACTTTCTTTATCTTGGAAAGTTGCAAAGGATAAAAATAGCCTACAAATAATTCACATGATCTTGGTGTAAGGTGTCTGGTTTCTATGAGGGTTTTTGCCATTCATTCAGAACAGCACAATTACATGATTTTTAGAATGTTGTCACTCTTCTACTTGAAAGGCAGCACAGGATCAGCACAGCCTTCCTTAGAGGTGGGGAGTAGGTTTGAAGAGTTAGTTTATGTCCTATGGCAGTGTGCTCTTCAACATCAGACTTCTCTGTAATGTGATATTCTTCCCATCCTCTGGGCAAGGAAAGGTCAAAGAACTCAGGGAGTTAGAGAACTTTAACCCAGTTGTGATCCTAAAGACAGAGCATAAAGAACTGCAGTTCCTGAGAGACTTCTCTGGGGCTTCAGTGAGTATTGTAGGAGAGAGGGATCTGGGTAATAATAACCATCTGCCTGAAGACAGATTTCCTGCTCTGGGAGTAAGAAAGTGAAAGACTGGTGTGCTGGACACATTCTTGATCCTCTCTGGTACCGAGTTTCTAAAGCTGGCATCAGGCTGCAATGGATTGCCTTTCCTTTGGTGATTTCATGTAGTCCCTGCAAACTGCTTCCTCTGCCCCTTTGGTGGGAGTTACTGACTCCTGTCAGATCTGAAAGCTGACTAAAAAAGCTGGGCTTGCCATTCACTGCCCTCGCTGACACGGGGGCAAATCTCGTGTTTTAGCAGGGATCCAAGGAAAGAATTTGATCAGGAGCTCAGTCAAAGGGGCCTGTGGATACCAGTCTGTGAACACTTCAGAGATCACATAGCCAGTGTTTCCAGCAGCATTTGGCAAAAACTCAGAGAAGCAATTACTGTCTCATAAAAGAATGCAAGATGAATAACCTTTTCTACTAATGTATATATGTTCCTTGCCATTTTTCTTAGGGATGGAAGGCTGTCTCACTATGTGTTTCATTTCAATAAAAATGAGAAGAAATGAACGATTTATGTAGTTTACAACTCACATTTTTGGACTACTGATGTCTTGATATGCAGTTGCAGACAGGTAAATACCATTATAACAAGAGAAACTACCA
This sequence comes from Cettia cetti, assembly GCA_013401135.1. Classification (NCBI taxonomy): domain Eukaryota; kingdom Metazoa; phylum Chordata; class Aves; order Passeriformes; family Sylviidae; genus Cettia; species Cettia cetti. Next base: position 81,855 of record VZUI01046327.1, read on the forward strand.
GTTCTGGGAGAATAGCAGCTAATTCAGGGCCCTCTTTTTCAGGGCCCCACATGTTGATGTGGGGATTTTTGTGTTGGGAGGGGTTTTTTTAAATGTCATCAGTGAAATAGAGACACAGAGGAATTTGAAGAATACTAGGAAAGAAATCTTATTTTTTTGTCATTTAAAAACTTGTAAGCAGTCTCCATAGAATGTAAATGTAGTGCAAAAAAGTTCTGTTCTTATCTTATAAATACCAATGAGTATGAGTCAATTAATGTGTAATTGTGCCAAGGGTTGTACTTATAAAGTGTAGAATGTATGAAGTACGAAGTGAGGATCTTTAGTCAGTCACAGAACAACTCAGGCTATGCTTTGAGTTTTCTATGGCAGAAAATGAAACCTTCAAATGAAAAAAATGAAACCCACTCAACATATTTTATGTTTGAGCAATTATCTCATAATTCCATAGTATATGAGATCCAGTGGAAGGCCCATTAAAATAGACTGGGACAGATCCACTGCTTCACATTCATGATTTGAGCAACCAAAACATGTTTTGAATTAAATAAAAGGATAAAATACTAAATACCAATCTTGATTTCATTTTAATAAATTCCAGTGATGGATGGTTCTCATATATGTGTGCTTTCACTTTTCACGTAAAGCATCTGAAGTTCAGTTGTGTAATGTGGTTTCATACATTGAAATACTGTAAATAAGTTTTAAAGAACAACCCAGAAGGGCATTTTTTTCCCCAAATATTTTTTGGTGAAAAATAGCAGCATTAAATGTATTTTTGACAAAATAAGTTTTGTTTGGAAATTTGGACTAGATCCCAAGTTTCAAATGTCAGCTTGAAAAATTCTCTGAGACTACTCTATGAAGCTTCAGTTTGTTCTTGCTCACTTTATTGGAACAAAATGTTGGAAGAAATTAAGGAATATCAACATGCATTCGTTCACATGTGCTTCTTTGTCAGCAGTCATGTTCTAAATGTGATCAGGGATAAAGGGTGTCCATGACCAATCTGCTCTTTTTGTTACAAAGAATGGCAGTAGCTTCTGCTCAGAATCATATTCCAGGCAGTGAATAAAAAGGAAGCAACAGCTGTGCTGGAAATAGAGACTTTGTCTGTGTTGTCCCATCAGCTTGAGATCCCAAGGGCTTGGAGGACAGGCCAAAGCAACTTTTGGACATATGTCTGCTGCTGTAGCTGGGTTCTTTACTTCTCTCTTTAGAAAAATACAAGTTGATTTTCATTATTTCCTCTTCACTTCATTTCTGCTTTTGCATGCTTACTTGATAGACCAATGATCTAATTTTTTATCATAATCTCTTTTTTCTGTGATAAAATTTAATGGTAAAATTCCCAAGAAGGTACTTTAGTGGTGCTTCAACTTTATTTAAAGGACTGCTTTTCTCTTTAAAATGCTTTGCCTCTTTCCACAACAGAAAGGACAAGGGATAAAAGGAATTTGACATGTACCACTGAGTAAAAAATTTATAATTTATCTCCATTATGAGCTTTCTTACTTCCATAATTAGGAACATCCTAGGTGAATATTTTTTGCCTGTTTTGCACCGCCCCTCTAGGAGCAGGACTCCAAGAAAACAAAAGGTAAATTTGTGTCCAGAAGAAGCTTCTGGGCTAAATTCTGAGCTGACCTGACATAGGCTCTCTGGTTAGGTGTGGATGTGGTTTCTGACGGGGTTTTCATATGGTTAAGGAATGCTGTTAGGATCGGGATCAATACTGACACCAGGAGCTGCTGGTAAACACTGGCTGGAGACAGCAGAGGCTGGAAGAATCAAGAGGTTCTGCCTAAACCTGATGGTGTTAATGAGACAATTTTTCAAGTCTGTGTGGATAGAGCCATGATTAAACTTAGGCTCTGCAAGAGTCAGAGAGCTAAATTTATGGTAATTAGAAAATTTTTTGGTTAGATTAAGTGGGTTAAGGTTAATAAGAATAACTCTTTCATACTATCCAGTGATTTAAGCATTCTGAAAATAGTAGTGGACTGCTGACTGTACTTTGAGCAGATATTTAATCTGCTGTCCTGAGGGTTTTGTGCATCCTCAGGACTTTGTGCTTAGGATCATTTGAAGAAAAAGGAGTCATAATGCAATAAGTATTCTGGGTTTTATGTAGCTCTGCATGTCTCTGCATATTTTCAAATTTTATCTGTGACTTTGTTTCTGGAAGAAACAGGCTTAATTCCCAATACTTCAAAACATGGCAGTGGTTTGCTGTCCACACTACTCCGTGTGCATTGCAAATACAGACACACTACAGTGTATTATAATGTGGGTTGGATAATGCACATTATAACGTGTGCAGTTACACACAGACACACACAATTAATATGTTCTATAAAACACTAAAACTGTATTCTTAACAAGCTACTAACAAACTCCCAGACCATGGCATGATAAAGAAATTAATTTCTTTTAGAGCCTTTTTGGGTTTTTTCTGGGTTGCAGAAAAGCATTTATTAAGAAAGCAGCAGTCTTTCAAATATACAAGCATACTTTGATTAATTGATTTTTTTTTTTAGTGACTGAGAAAAAGTAAATGAACCAACAAACCCCCAAAATTACTATCTGGTTCAACACCCTTTCATGGGACTTTCAGAGAAAACAATAATTTTTTTTTACAAAATTCTCCTTTTAGAATTTGTTCTACAAACTTTAATTTAAACACTTGGCAATAGGGTAGAGAGATTTTGTGGGGTTCCCATTATATTCCAGTTTAAAATATTTTGGTTTATTTTTTTTTTTTAATGGTACTCTGTTGAAAATCATGGTCGCTGTTTGCTTCAGGTGACAACATTCCATAAAGAACGACCCTTAGAGATATTTTGGTAGTTTGATTTTTGCTTTGACTATAGAACTTTTTGACAGCTTGTCTTGCTGAGAAATCTTAGGCTATAACTTAAGTTAAACAGCCCTCTAATTTTCTCACACATTGCTTTTTCAAAAGGGATGAAATGAAGATTTTATGTTGAATTTGACTCAGCTGTATTTGATGCCATAAATGAGGGCAGAGGCTAAGCCTGACTATGAAAGTGGGACCTTCTAAAGAATTCAGCTGTGGGCACATGAAAAGCAAAGCAGTGCAGCTTATTCACAGCTCTTTTGAATTTGATGCTTTGATAGGATGATTTGATATCACTAAAATGGTCAAACATATTTTCAAATAAAGAGAGCGATTGAGTTGAGAGGAAAAATAGTACAAATTGGAAGGTCTTCATATTTCACAAACTGCACAGGGCCACAGAATGAGACTGGAATAGTTTTAATTACCCTTAAATGTGGCTAAGGTGTATATAGGTATCAGAAACAGTTAAGTCAAAGGAAGAAATCTTACTCCTCATAAGGACTTGGATCATCTGAGATAAATCAACATATGTAGGAAATGAATTCTGATTTAATAATGATGAAATTAATAGAAAATTTTATTTTTACAAATCTAAAAGTTACTACTTTATTCAGTTTAAGAAGTGAGAAGAGAAATAGAAGGATATCATCACAGAGAGAAACCCCCTCAGAGAGCAAGCCTTTTATTAAATCATTACAGATGCTGACCTAGGCATTGAGGGAAATCAATGATTTGGATTTGTACAGCATTTAAGGAGATACAAGCAGATTCAGAGGTGAAGATTGAAAAGCATGGGAATTCATGTGTGCATTGGCTTTACTCCTCCTGGGATTGAAGGTCATTGGCAAAGTTCCTGCTGGCCATAAAGTCACAGGCTCAGGCACAACAGCTCACACTGTTGTTTGATTTTTGTTCAGAAAGAAAACCAAGATTTATGAAACTGGAAAAACAAAAATTTCCTTGGGGTAATTGTGAGCTTCAAGAAGTTTAACAGCTTTGGAATCTGGCCATAGCTGCAGTATTAGGCAGTTTTCTTTACATAGGAGATGGATGAAATGCTCTGTACAGAAAATATCTGACCTTTCTCTATTTGCACTTCAAAAAACTTGGCCTTTATTGTACCAGCAGTGCTGTTTATAATACTGGGGGTAACAGAAAAGGGATAGAAAACTCCTTATTACAGATATATGTGCATTATTAAGACTAGCAGTGTTCCTTTTGGCCTGATTTTTCTCCTTTGGACAGGGATGCATGGAATGGACTATTAACTTTTTCATGTTGGGCCCCTTCTATTCTGCTAAACACAGAAGGCACCCAAGGTAGGTGATGGTACTAAACAAGTTGTTTTGAGCCCAGCTCCCAGGTATTCATCACTGGATGTAAGCCAGAAGATACAGTAATTGTTCTGTATGAGAAAAAGCATTTTTACTATAGATGTTATCTAAAGCTTGAAGTATAGGGTTTGTTGGATTATCAAAATTCCTTCCTTTGCATTAGTGATTTGAAATATCTCTTTGTTAAATAAAATTTAGGTGGGATATGCAGTAATTTATCAGTAAACCCAGAAAGAGAACTGTGGTACTGGATGCCTTTTACTCCCTACTCTTCTTGTAAATCTCACTGAGACTGCAATCTCCTCGAGGCAGTCACTGTCTGCTCTGTTGTGTTTGTGCAATGCCTACCAGAACATGCCTCTACTTTTTCTTGCCTTCTGAGTGCTGTCTCAGTACAAAATAAGTAACATCATTATGGTTCCCCTGTATTTCCTTCTTGTAATCAGGCCTGTCACAATTCAAAAAATAACATCTCCAAGACTCTTAGCTACAATATCAGAACTGACAGCAGCAAGAAGCACTATTCTTTATTCTGAAAGGGAGTCCCCTGATACAAGTAGAATTCAAGACCTTTGAGAGACCAAGTGCAATTTATAATTTATGTGGCTCCATGGCAGGTAGTGCAGTCTTCCAATAGGAGAGAGTAATGTCTAACATCTATATCACTTATGTGAGTTAAATGAGTTGTGGGGATTGGTAGGTAATGAACTGTGAGTTCTACTAATGCTGAAGTGTAGAAGGTTATTGTGGAACCCTGGACACGGCTATGTTTGAATTTAGCCTATTAGTTCAAAATAGATCATCACCACAAATTGTGAATTTTATATTCATGAATATGCCTCCGTAATGATAGAAGTAAGAGCAGCAATAATTACAGTACACAGTATGTAATCATTATTAAATAGGAGAATATTTCTTTGTTCAAGTAGCTGGCACTGGGCTGAGTCAATTCATAGGAGACTGATTGGAAATCAAGGCTCAGACCTTTGTAGACGTTTGGAATTTGATTCCCAAGTTTCAATATTAGTCTGCACACCAAATTCCCATTTCTTGTTTTTGTGATTTTCATAATCAACCTCATAAATGCATGAAGTAGATAGTATTTTAAATATTCAAAATACTGTAGAGTCATTACTACTAATTTTGTCCCTTTTATCCCCCCACAAAAAGATGGGGGGATTTCTTCTATTTCTCACTGTCTTTTTCCCTCTTCAGAGAAGGGTTGTGTTCAATGATGTATATTGAGAATTTCCAAGGCCTCTCAAGTTAATGCCTGATTAACTCCTGCTTCAGATTTGATGAGATTTTTCTCTGCCTGTCCTGAAGCCATGCTTGGGCAGACTGGGGAATGGCAGATCATGAAGCAGAGCTGTAAGTGAGAGAGAAAGGAAGGCAAGACTCAAAATCTGAACAGGTGGGAAACAAGGTCTGAGAGAATGAAGAGCAAAGTTTTACCTACACATCCTCCTGTGTTTGGGGTGAATCAGCTGATTGCACAGGCAGGACAAACATGGCAGAAACTGAGGGACAGGTTGGGTTCACCTGGAGCTCTCTGCATCCCTGATGAGTGTAACATCTGTCCGGATCTGTCCTAGGTGAACTCGCTAAGATATCGTGTTCTAAAAATAACAGCACTTGTATGCATGCTTGCCCTCAAGGCCTGAAATGTGATACAGCTGCTCTCAAATTTCCATGCACTACTGCTTCAACAGTCAGCCTCTTCCAAGTTAAAATGAGGACATTAACAGGATTGCAGGATGCAAACAGCATCTTGTATATACACACAGCTTGCCCAAGCCAGGGCATGTCGTACTTTTCTTCAGTGTGAGTTCTGTAGCTGCTGCAAACTTTAGCTTGTGCCTGAGGAGGCAAAGATTGACTGCCATGGTCTGAACAATCCATCCTTACCCCTTCTGCTGCTGCTTGTGTGAGGATGAGGAAGGGAATGGCAGCCCATATAAATAGCCCAAATCCAAAGCAGATATTGTCCCACCAACGCATCTGCCTCAGCTCTGCCAGGAAAAGGTCAGAAAGCTTCGTTCTCTGAGATCCACAGATCTTTGGGTTCTGCTTCTGCTGCTATGTTGTCTTCAACCCACATTTTCAGGAGTTTCTTTTGCCCTTCCTCTATTAGGAAAGCTGCTGGGAGGAAAAGCAGGTTAATCAGAGGCAGGGAATAGGAGATGGATGTTAAGATGTCTTTGGCGGTGGGGTGGGAGGTGGAGTTCTCTGTCTAAGATGGCTCATGAGGTAAGGGATAGGATGGAGAGAAAACATGTCAGAAGAGGGACAGGATGGTGGAGGGGGGTGGAAATGAAAAATCCCTGTTCCTCACTGTACCTTTCAAAGTGTCTTCCAGACACAAGACCTAAGCTTCCATTTTTTTCACGGATAGCTTGCTCGGCCTTCTCATTTAAACCTGCTTAATACTCTTTCGACTCCTACCAGCTTTTCCCTCCCCCAGCTCCATTTCCTCCAACCCTGAGCAATACCAGCCTTTTTCTGCCCTGATACAGCAGCATTCAATTTGTTTTCATAGCTGTGCAGCTTCTCATCTTCTGTACTATAAGGTAGTCCAATAGTGTGGAATCATCTTGTTGTTAATGTGCATGATAAGAAACTGTTATCATCTTATTGAAAGAAACTGACTTACCTTTAGTGCTGAACAAGTTCTAAATAGGCATCTTGAAAAAATAATTCTGCACTGAGATGCCCATTCCATCAAAATTCTTTAAATCAGACTTCAGGTAAACAGAACACTAGTGAGGGGCAAGGGCTTTTCTTATTTGCTCAACAAGTCTTTGCTGAATAATAAATATATTTCTATTAGAGTGTGACTGGGAAGTAATCCTATATTAAAATGCACTCAAGTATTTTCAATTACTTGTTCAAAGGGTAGTACTTGATAAAAGGGAGCAGTGTCAAGTGTATCTGAAAGGAAACTCTTTCCAGTGCCTAGCTAGAGCCTATGCCAAGGTAAAATATTCCATTATCAGGTATAAAGTATCAGCTGTTGGGTTGTTGCATTCTAGTAATGGACCACCTTGAAGCTACAGATCAGTCTGTTTGATTTCTGTGCTGTGTTTCAGTGCACAGTGAGCTGTTTTGTCTGTGCTTTTCCATTTTGTTTAATTGTCTATAGTGTTGTTAAGTACCTAAGAGAGCCAAGGAGGTTTGGCTGAATCTGGAAAGGGTATACAAAACAATTAAATGCAAAACTTCTAACCTCTCCTTACATTTAAAAAGTTGCTGTTTTCTATGAAAATATTAATCCAGGAGTGATAATTAAAATCTCAAATTCTTTATAACAGCTTTTATTTACCATCAAGCAGATGCGTAATGTAGTTAAAATGCATAGAATACAATATGAAAAAAAAAATTCTCTTTAAAACCATTTCTTAAGACTGAGAACACAGATCTTACCTTTACACAGCCCCACTAACATGTCCACTGTGTAAGTACTACTGGCATATTGTCCTTAGTGGGCTAAGTAAAAAGACCACAATAACTCAGAATGCTGTTTCCAGGATGCTACGGGAATCAGGACAAATTTTACACAAAGTATAACTAACTAATTGTTTTAATGTACTTCATAAAGATTAATTAATGTGATCACCACAGATCAAAACCATGACACCATCTCTGAGCAGCTCTAATTATTATCACTTATTCTACAGTTAAAGAAAGCTAATATTCAAAAGATGGTTGTGGCCAGCCTCCTCTAGATGACTCTGCTTGGCCAGAGTTGGTTGGACCAGATGGTCTTTACAAGTCCCTTCAATCTCAACCATCTTGTGATTTCTAAACCAGAGCTATGAAACCTTTCCCTAAATGGAATTCCAAGTGTTTGATATGCTTGCACACAGACAGACAAATGTTTCAATGCATTTCCAAATTCTTTAGTGATGGTGTAAATCTTCCCTGTGCAATCCCATCACCATTTCTTTTGCACACTTTAATGGACAGACACTATCTTTACATGCTTCTCTATAGACCAAAAAAAAAAAAAAAAAGAAAGAAAGAAATATTCAGGACCGTGCCTTACACTGCAGAACTATAAGGCTTGCATGTTGCTAAAGAGCTCTGAAAAAAACCTGATCTCACATCTATTTTTATAAAATTTAATTAAAAATTGGTAGAGAAATAGAGGTGTAAAGTTTTTTATTATCTTAAATGGCTTTTCATAAGAACTTTAATCCTGTAAAAATCCAGTCTAGTAATGGAATTTCTTAAGTTACTCTTTGTACTAAGTACAGCACTACAAACATTTTTGGGTGTTCATGACCCACCATGAGGTATATGAAGCATCTGCTAAAAATGAAATAGTAGGAAAGGACAAAGTGTGTGAGCACTGAAAACACAAGTGTTCTTTTCAGTCTTTCATGCACAGCTGTCAGTTGAAGGATAACTTTGATCCCTTTGTGGAAATTGTCCATTTACCCCCAACAATGTATGTCCCTCCAAATCAACCTGGCACTCATGAGCTGTCTAATTAGCAGGCTTACTAGAAAATATATTTTCAAAAGAAAGATTTTTATTACTCATTCCTTCTTCCTATTGCTAGAAAAGCAGCCCAGTCATGCCTTCTTTTTTGGTTCTGGTTTTGTTACTGCTACTTTTTTTTTTCTCTTTTTTTTTTTTGTGCTTTTTTTTTTGTTGTTGTTTGTTTGTTTTTTATATACAGATACTCTAATAAGTGTATTATGGATGTCTAAGTTTTAAAGAGATATACTGTTATGATTGAAGCTAATGGTTATAATTTATCATCTGCTGTCTGTTCCATGAAAGAAGGTGCAGAATTGCATGTGTTTCAAGAAGGTTTTTTTAATAAATCTGATGTCACTTGAACACTTGTAAGAAGAGGCTATATAGTTCACTGAACTAGACTGAGATTTTATTTACTGCAACTATTACTGTGACCTATCCCCTTTAATTTCTTAGAAATTGTTTGGGAAATCCTCCAACATGTGAAGGGCCAGAATGCAGCAAAGATTTTCCATCTGGTGCTTTTTTAACTGTTCTAGTGAAATACTAAACACTAATGTGCAGCTTAAGCCTCCAATGCTCTGGAGAGCCCAGACCAATCTTTCAGAGTAGGCTTCCTTTTGATAGTCAGAGGACATTCACAGTCAAAACTAATTTGTGTTTTCTGCTGTGGTAGTGTGATGGCTCTGCAGGGAAAAAAGGACTGCACACATTTGTTCATTAACCCTGGCTTTGATAAGAAACCCTCTCTGGGACCACACAGACTTAAATTGGGAGCACAGGAGAATAACCTGGCTGTAAACCTTACAAATTACTGCTGGCCATGTGGTTTGGAAAACTGTTACTCAAACACGTGCTTTGTCTGCCTGGAACTGCAGCATTGCTTAATTGGTATTTTCCCTTTGGATACTTGGTTGAAAAGTTCAGTTTGTCACAGTTAATCTTTAATTCACATTGACTCCAAAATGTGCTTAGTGCACTGAATATGCTGAGTAGTACATGCTAAGGATGGAATAATAAGGTGAGAGGTCATTTGTGTGCAGTGAGGCATGATTAGGGATCTCTGGATCTGTGTAATTTGCAGGCCTCTGAGCTCAGACACCAAAGGACAACAGCACTGCCCTTTGAGAATGGGTACTGTGGGTTGACCTCTGGGCCAAACTCGCCCTCATCTTTTCACTCACTCCCCTCCTCATCAGGAGGATTTCCAAAAGTGTTTTCCTGCAAGACAGGTTGGTGGCTGGAGACCTGGTTAAATATTTTTAGTAGCAGGGCATAAGAGATGCTCAGGAGTTCTTTGTTGTTTGATTACAGTTCACAGCTGGTAAGAACATGTGGTATGTGCATTGTCTGCTTTCTGCCATTTAACATTAGAACTTATGTTTACATGAATCCCTAAGAAATAATGTTGCACCTCTAGCAATTCTATGCTTCAGGAAGGACTTGTAGGGTAAATAGAGAAATTACATATTTATGTCAGCAGGCATAGAAAGAAGATGACTAATTTTGACCTTTATAAATATCTTTGAGGTTAAATAGCGAGGAAAAAGGAAATAATTTATTTAGAGAAAGTATTAGTGGTCCCTTCCTTTGAGCCTGGGATCAAGAGGCTCAAAAGTGGGTCATGAGTGAGTTTACCATTTTGCTGTATTGAGAACATCCTTTAGCTGAAAGTTGTTTCTCAGTCTGGGATGTAACCCTTACAGCATAAGAGTTGCTACCAGTGACTCTTCTCTGGTTATCTTTCTCATTTTCTTTTCTTTTTGCTGTCATAAAATTCTTTCAAATTCCTGAAAAGAAAGTGTCTAAACCATATAGCTGTCCACAGCAAAAGAAGGCTGGTGATGCACAGACTTCTATGAATTCTTCTTCTCATCCCAAGGAGTTGCCACCTCATTGCTCCACAACTTCCTTGTTCTAAGGATACTGCCATTCTCACAATCCAGAAGAAAAGCTGTGTCCTGGAGGCATGATCTAACCCTGCAAGTGTAACCATATGCTTTAAGGGATTTCTTTAAATGCTTAATGCCTAACTCAAAGAAATGCCGGAAGGGAGACTATAAAGAAGGTGATAAGTCAAAAAAAAAAAAAAGATAATGTACAAAACTAAAATAAATTTATAGTCATCTGACTCATATTCTTGTTATCCTATATTTAACACTCAGTGAGGGTGTTGTAGCACTTCTTCCCAGAAAGGTATTTAATTTCTATCTGTTGAAATGATTACAGAGAAGTTATAAAATTTTAGACTTATGTTTTACAGTAATGTTCCCCTGATAGAATATATTCTGAGAAAGTTTTTATTATTTTTATGTGGAGTAAAAATGGAGTTAAATCTCCTTTGATTCTAAAAGCACTTGTGTTATTTTGGACAACTCAAATTTCTGATTTTAATTAGTAAAAAGCACTTTCAGGTCTTTCATCAAGGAAAAATACATAAAATCTCAAGCAAAAGGTGGGATTTACCCTTATATTTGCAAAACAAGAATGAGTTTGTACAATTCATTGCAGATTGCCAAAAGTATATATCAGGTAGTATTTGAGCAATCTCAGGAAAAAAAAATACAAAAAACACTTGTATTGAAAGGAGATTGAGTTTTACATTTATACAAGGAATGGAAAATTCTTAATGGTTTTAGATTTAGCCAAGTTTTGTACTGTTGAGACAATGTCTCTGGATTTACTCTAAGTTGCCTTTTTTTGTTTTTTAATGATAGGGAAAGTTGAAAATTCCAATAATCCTTTATGGAGTACAGAATAAAAAAACACTATAAATCTCCCTCAAGTCCTGAGAAAGTTTGAGAATGTAATCTATATACTCTTTACATGTGCTAGTATGCCACAAGGCATTTTCCTACGAATTGCAAAAAATGCAAACTACTTCACTATGTGATTTTTGACAAATAGTTTTTATTCTCCTTTTACAATAACATCAGTAGATTTATAATAAAGCTGCAGCTTAAGAATTTGCTTCAGACAGTGTTTCTGAAGATGCAATAAGTTTCTGGTAGAAAATATTTTCAAGTAAAAAAAACAATTTGCAGCTCTGCTTACAAACCAAAAAACAGCTAATAATGATCTTAAGCATTATTAGATTTCTGAGCTCTCTGGAATTTTTTTTTTGTTGTTGTTGTTGTTGTAGCAACAACTGTGAGGGAATATTTCTTGAAGTAAACTCATTTTCTTTGCAGAAATGTTGTCCAGCTGCAGTGTTCAAGTTACAAGCTACAACTTATCCCCAAGCCCTAACTATTGTGCAGTGTAAGTCCCTTAAAGAGAAGAGGGCTGTAGAAGGAATCACACACAGGGCTCTTTACCATGAAGGAAGAAAGTAGGAAGGGTAAAGGCAGATCTTGTTTTTCTATTATTAATAAACAAAAGTATTCCCAGCATGGGTTGGCATTGTAAACAGTGAATATGTTACTTAATTCTCACTCCTTTCTTCTCAAAACCTCAAGGTTTGGTAATCTCAGAATTCATGGGCATGATCTGAAGCTAAGAAAACAGCTGTGTGTTATCCTTCCTCAGCTTCCCAGGGTTTGGATGACTGTTGTGGTTTCAGAGTACTTTGGGTGGTGGAGATTACCATTGCTGAGTGGATTTGCACTTGAAATGCTACTGGTAGCTGCTCAGGGCAGAAGGATGCTCTGGTTTCAACATGCAGTGCTCCTTGAGTAGGTCATGGTGTGCAGGCTGGGAAGATGCAGGTGACAGCTTACTGGGAGGAGTCACAGATACCTAAGTGTTAAATTCCAAATATTGCCAACTTTAATATTTAGTGGTTTGGAATAACTTTAGGAACCAGAGGGAAAAAGAATACTTTCTATGCCTTCATCCTTTCCTTCTGACTCCTTATAGCATATTTGTTATTATTTTTGTCCTGTCCCTTTACATCAATGCAGCATAAACTCCTTGCTTTCTGGGACTAAATGAAGGCCCATAAATTCATGTGGCCAAGCCCACATAGGCTGTGCTGTGCCTTTTAGCCTCCTTACCTTTTCCTTTTATTTGTATAGGCATAGAGGCCTTCGATAAAGTCCAGAGAACACAGCTTTGACATTTTTATTTTAAGGCAGCTTTCCAAGAAAAAAATATCTGTATAACCACGGTGTTCCATGATGGTCTCACAGCTACCACCACCCTGCATGGCTGGTAATGGGATTTCCAGGAGAAATTATGGCTTCTCAAGAACTGTTTCCAAAGAGCCACTGGCTGCTGGTGATGGTGTTTTTCCTTTGCATTGAGGAGGACAAGGCATCATTTCCATAGCTTGACTTCCTGTCAGTCAGCAGATTACTGAGACCCTACACAAGCACATACCTGGTGAAGCTTATGCCCCAGCTCTGACACAATTGATGCCTGATTTGTAGAAGTTTGCTTGAGATTCCTTCACCAATGCTGAAATAAGTCATAGGCTATCCAGAATTAACAGTGCTTTCAGAAGATCCCAGAAGGTCATGATGGGAAAAAAGGGGACATAAAACTGACAAAAAAACCCCACTTTACATCTTTAAGCCAATTCTTAATATCTACATCTTATCTGTTATAGCTGGAGAACTTAAAACTTACAAACAACTTCAGAAATTCAATGAATTCTGTCTAAGTTGTCCCAGATAGATCTTTGTAATTTATTAGTGGTATAAAATACTGGAGGATGAGGTCCTAAAAAGGATTCATGAGGTGTGATAAAACTACAGTACAGCCAAGGGATTTTGCTTAAGTTAACTTATCCAAATGACTGATACCTACTGCCAGGAAGATTGTCTGGGGTAAAATAAAGCCTGGTCACTGGCCTGCAGTAGGAAGTGTAAGAGGGGGAACTGTTGTCTGAAGACTTCAGTTAAAACTTTAAAATGTCAAATGGTGCATGAAAGTGGGAAGCTTGTTCCAGAAAAAAGTTGCAGGAATTATTCATAATGATCTAATTTTCATTGAATTAGTTATAGCAAGCTTGCCAAAGGAACAATCAAAGGAAATATAATCTCTCATTTGTTACCTTCAACTAATAAAAAAAGAGAAGATTCTTGGAAAATAGGATGTAAAAAGCTACAATTAAGGTTAAGGAGGAGAAGAAATTCACAGCTGTCATGATGGATTATAATTAACACCTGATCTTAAGTATCACTGCCTCAGAGGACTGGGGAGTTCCATGTACTACTAACTGAATAAACTCACCTGAATGCCTCGAGACTGACCAAAACTATGGTTTGGCTTCTCAGTACTCCATTGAAAAGCAGTAGAGTCTATCAATCAGAAGAAATATTAGATTTTTTTTTTTTTCTTGATAGAGAAGATTTTTGCTCATTGGGAAACTAATGGCTTAAAAGAATTTCCTAACAAAAACAAAAAGCCAACCAAATAACAAGCTGGCCTTAATTTAGTCTGTCCTTTCTATCAACCAGATAATTTATTATAAACTTTGGATTCAGGTTGTAGTAAAGCTTTAGCTCTCAGGAAAAAATAAGCCCTAACAGAAATGCTGGAGATCCAGATTAGCAAATGGCATCTTTTCATGCCAGAATGTGTACCTGGACCAGGTGGAGGTACAATGAAATAAAAGGGATATGGCCAGAGTCCAACAGAAAGTGACTAACAGGGTGACAAGCTGAGTGATCACAGAGTTAGCAATTTTCTTTGGAAAGACAAATTCGCAGTACTTAACATATTTGCCACTGGTAAATGAGTTAATGAAAAACAAAATAAAATTAAAGATAAAGAAAACTCTGAGCAAAGCAGCTCTTTGGTTCTCCCATCACGAGTATACTGCTTCCCTCTCAAAGACAGAAATAAGGAAAGTGCCTTTATTCCTTTATTAAAGTCCAAAGTTGTAACTTGGTGTTACCTTTTCTGTACACATGACATCAGGTAAGGAAAAATCATTTTCAGTGCATACCACTGAATTAAGGAAAAATTTAAAATGTAGGACCATTTTATTTTATCCAAACTAAGTAATAAACACGTCTGGTTTGGATGTTTTGTGGTGGCAAATAATTTATTTCTTTTATGATGTCTACCGGTGATTAATGCTGACATCAGTAATGTGCTTATGAATTTACCAACCTGTTTGTCTGCAAGTCCCTCATAAGATGACATTGCACATGCTCACATTTATGTTCTTCCTCTTGCAGTTTACTGGAGATTTATCTCCTCAGAGTGCTAAAGATTGACTGTTGGGAAGATCCCAACAATAAAAGAGTGTGTTTGTTGCCATAATGAGATTGAAACTTCCTTCCCAGGAAGTGGACAGCTGAATGAGTCATTATCAGTTGAGGATAGAGAAATGGAGGTGCCTGGAGAAAAGAATTATTTATTATGGATGCTGGTATGACATGGATATAAATCATGAGGGAAGCAGTTAATTTAGAAAGAGCCCAAAGGAGACCGGGCAACATTGCAGAAATACCAGAGGACAGGTGACTGCACTGAGTCTTGGAAATGGGAGTTATGATTTCCAATAACTGGTCAAAAGTGATTCAGTTCTTCAAAGTTCTTTCCCAAAAGGAGACTAAAGTTACAAACCCTACTTCACGGGCAAGATTTCTACCACATAGAAATTTTTTTTTAGGTATATAAGAGACTTGGTCACCTCCTTTATCCACAGAATTAACACTGTTTTGCTTGACATCTCAACTGAAATCTTTTGTAACTGATAAAGGAGCTGTAGTCATTACATTTATGAATGAAGTTGCATTAGAGGTAGTAAATGAAGGAACAGAATATGTTGCTGTTGGATAGTAAAACCAAGCACCAGCTTTAGCCTCTGTGAGAGGACTGGAGATAGCACTGTACCAAAGGAGGAAAAGGCAAGGAAGAGTCATTACATAAATATTCTAATTTTTGACTTTGACTTCTTGGGTAGAAGAAGTAATTGAGTTTACCTGAAAACCACAATAGAAACTGATACATTAAGAGATAGCAGAGAGGATTGTAAATTATTTTCTTTTTCTTGTTTATTTTTGGTGATAATTTAATTTCTCTGAGGTTGTTCATGTAAGAATCTTGTTTCCCAGGCTTGTGTCTTTTGGTCAGTGTTTGCAATCCCTCTGTATAACCTTTACAAAATTCTGTACAAATTCTGTAAAATTTTTTTCTTCATATTCTTCACATTCTTTGCATTTTTCTGATTTTGTGGAAGTCAACTGAAAAACAAAATGCAATAGTAAAGCAGGATACCGATCCATTGGTTCTGATAGAGAATTAAAATTTTTTGCCCTCTTTTTGGGAATAATTCCAATGCAGGTAATGGCTATGGAAAATACCAGTGGAGGCATCCATGGTAGTTATGGTCTGTGCAGTTTCTGGGTTACTTTTTGAACAGGATCATCTTTGAGAGGTACATCAGTGAAAGATGCAAATGACTGTCCCTCTGAAAATCAGGATAGTTTTCTGCATGTGCCTAACATACGTGACTGCAGGCACTGAACCTGCACACACACATTCAAACACCCTGACATGTAAGCATGCACAGAAGTATTTGATGGGAATCCTGAAAGTGTTTTTCTAAAAACCACTGATCTCTGACTTTCCATTATTACATGCACAGGTTACTGGCATCTCATTAGTTTTCATCTCTTTCTTCCCACCATTTACGTAACAAAAGAGGTATTTCTGCTACCAAAGAAAAGTTTTTGATTTGTCTTTTTTCCACAAGCTGTTGGTGTTGCTTACCTCTTTTTTTTCAAGGCTTTCATTTCCATTTTTCCATATGTTCCACACATCCTGTGTTTTACTACAATTTTTGATACGACATTCTTGAATTATCACTTCTGTCTCCAAGAAAAAGCACCTCATTACAAGTTCTTGGCATTCTTCCTGAAAAAAAAAAATGCAGTTGCAATAGTTTTTATGATTAAAAAAGGAATAAGCAAATGTAGGACATAATTTATGATATAATTAGAAACACAAGTATATTATATAAATGAGATGTAATCTAAGATAAAATCAGCCACAAAGAGGCTAATTTTTACTTACTGGGCATCTTTTCTTATTATTCAAATACATTTGAATATCTGCAGAGATGGGCTGTGAGAGCTAAGAAAAAAAGGCCAGGCTGTTTGCTAAGATGAGGAGAAACATAGTGGCTTAGTGAAGAACATAGGAAAATAATTAATCAGGATAGGAACTTGGCATATAACTAAACATAGTGAAATTAAATTAATATTATTCTTAGTAGTTATAACACTTTAATTCAGAGATCTGAATTCAGAATAGGTAAGGGAGTAGAGGAAGTAGGTAATGCTCCCTTAAATTACAAATTAATCCCAGCATTATTTTAACATTGTTTGCTTTGATAAAATAATTTTGAATCACATAAAACACAGAATTGTTTGGGTTGGAAGGGACCTTAAAAATCCTGTACTTCCAACCTCTCTGCTATGCACAGGGACTCCTTTCTGCAGGCCAGGTTGCTCAAAGCCCCATCCAACACGGCCTTGATCATCCCCTTTCAATTGATTCATTTTACTAGCAGATGACTAAATAAAAAAAATTTATACCTGCTTGCATAATTTATCATAAGCACTTTGATTAGAACAATTATTTATTCTAAGGCAAAGTAATTGATTTTAGACACATTTATCAAATTAGAACGAGTCTGCTTTTGGAGATAATTTCTAGTAAGGAAATGAAGCCACCACATTAAACCTTAGTTGTGGTCATGTGTGCAGTTTACTTACATCCTCATCTGCGTTTGCAGTGTATAAACTGACATCAATATCCTACAAGAAAACAAGAGTTGGAATTATAAACATTAGCTAACAAACACCATCCCTTTCCCTCTCACTCACACTTCCTAGCTGAATGCTGTGCTATATATTTTATTAAGGCTTCTTCTATGATTATGTGAAATGCTAATGGTTTTATGAACTTACTTTGGATGTCTTGATCCTTTCCAAATCTTTCAGAACTTCTGCCCATTTGCAATGACCTGCTTCTGTCTTTGGTACATAAGCACTAGAACAGAAGGAACACAGTGACCATTAGGCTGAACAGGAGGCATTTACAAGGTTTATGCTGAAAAAAGAGACAGCATTATAAAATACTGATGCATTGTTTACATGTAAATACATATGGTAAATGTTTGGGGCAAGCAAGCATATTTGAAAAATCATAAAATCACATAGATACATTAAAACTGTATCTCATGTCACATACTTTATAAACAATGTGGGTTTTTTCCAAGGCCAGATTTATAGAACGTAGTGCAAGACGACAGTTCAATTAACTGAGGTAAAATACCTAAATTTCTTTTAAAGTGTAAAAATGAAATTCCAAATCCACTCTCTGAAGTGACTGGAGACAAGTAACAGGTGTGATAGTAAAGATAAGCAGTTTTTCATTGCTCTCTGGCTTTGTAGTTACCACAGGAAGAAGATGATTAGTCCCCTCCCATTCTTCAAAAGGCGAAAGCAATGGCTGTTCAGGAGCCGGTACAGCGGACACTGCAGCCCAACACGGCCCAGGTACGTTCTCTGAAAGACACAACCAAGGTGACACCTTCTCACAATTCGATTCCACTGAACTTTGCTCTAGGAGTGACTTCATTAACCACTCTGCCAGGACTCCCAATAAAGACAAGAGCTTGTTGTGTGTGGTTGGAAAGACCAACGGATTCGTAGCTTGGAGAAATACACAATCACTTCACCAAACAGTTGGTAGAACATCAGATGCTGAAGGCATACTGTGAAAACCTAAACTCACCCTGGGCTCCCTATTTATTTATCAGTTCATACTGCATGCTGCAATTTAATGCAGAGGCAATTCAAACAATTTTTGTTTTCTACCTCTCCTCTGGCTGCCATTTGTTACCCAAATTCAATGAATTACCTACATTAACTCCAATATTGTGGTTGTATATGTGTGAGATTCCACATTGAAGGTATCAAATACTGTAGTTACATGTACAAATGTTAAATTAAATATTTAGATAGAGTATGTACTTACATTTCTTGACACAGTGTATGTGTGTCTAATAGTGGGCAGTGATGCATTTAAGAATTTCCTCAGAGGAGTTTGGCAACTGGAAATAAGGAAAAGCTGTGAGAAGCTATGCCTTGCCCATGAGGAAACATTTCCCTGTGCACAGCCTGGTAACCTTTATTCCAAAGCCACAAGCCCTTTGATTTAGCTGATAAAGTTCCCTCGCAAGCTTAGGTTAATTATCTGCTGCAGTGCAGTGGGTTTGACCCAAGGTTTTATTCCTTATCATACATGCAACACTCTATAACTGACTCAAATGATGTTTCTTCAGTAGTAGTTTGTTCACCTGCAAACTTGCAAGTAAGTATGTAAAAATGGACCAGAGAACATAACAAAAGAAGAGCTAGCACTGTGCAGTGGTAAAAATATCTAAATGGGAGGTCAGTCCCTCAGGATTGCAGCTCACTTGCTGAAAGCCACCTTAATAAAGCAGAGCCAGGAGAGTAAGGATTACATCTGTGACAGGACTTCTGGAGAGTATTTGCAACAAATACTTGCTACTCTCCTAAACAGAAAATGCTTTAAATTAAAACTATTCTTTTGTTTCCAAGCTCCAAAGATATAGCTGAAATAGCATAATTATCTAATCCTACATAAATTTCCACATTCAATAATGGGACATGGTGTCAGTCCCTTTTATCCCCTTTGTTTGTCCAAAACCTGTTAAATAAGAGCTATGTAAATGAATGATCCTGTGACAATCTAAATTGGAGTAAGGACAGAAGAAGCAACGTGTCCTACATCTTCTGAACAATCTCCATATGGAGGATGCTGTGTCATGGTTGGCCAAAGTAGGTCTACAAGCAAGGTTAAACCTTTCACTGCTTCCACAACAGATGGAAATTGAAAATATGTGAGTAATAAACCCAAAATATTAAGTAGTTCTACATGTGTATTTTTCAAACGTACAGGAAAACAAAGAAAAAGAATTATTAACTGCTTGGATATGGTCAAAAGAGCTAAATCATTTTGCTATAGTATGACAGAAAGGTTTTAACCTTTTCACAGTTGACATTGATTTGAAATTGCCATGTTATTTCTTCTGAGTTTGGATTTTGTTAATTTGTTTTTGTTAAATCTGCATACTGACTGCTTTCATTTGATATGCTAATCCTTAGAAAATATCCTATTTTGATTGTGTTTGGGGTATTTATTATTATTATTATTATTATTATTATTATTATTATTATTATTATTATTATTATTATTATTATTATTATTATTATT
>VZUI01046328.1:0-24854 GCA_013401135.1 Cettia cetti
CAGGGCTCTTTATCCCTTCCAGGACCTGTCCCTCATAGCTCTGGGGGATCTCTGCTGTTCCAGCAGCTGGGGCAGGGTCCTTTCTCCCTCCCAGGCCCCCCAACCCGTGCCTCACCTGCTCCTGGTAGGCGTCGGTGCTGCGCTGGCCCTTGGTCTGGATGAGGCACCGCTGGGGCTGGGGGGCCCGGGAGCTCTGCGAGGCCGGGATCTGGATGGGCAGGGGCGGCTGGTACTGCTGGATGGTGACCTTGTTCATGCTGCCCTCGTACTGCTGCTCCCGGCTCCGGTGCTGCAGGCTCTGCGACCCCATCAGCGTCTGGATGTGGCTGCCTGCCTGTGGGCGACCCTCCCGTCAGCGGCACGGCTCCCGCGGCCCCCGGGCCCTGCCCGCCCACCCCTGCCCCGGCACGGCCCCGGGATGGGGAAACGGGGTTCCCACACTGCTCATCCCAAATTCCTGTGGATCAGAGGCTGTCACACAGAGGGCTTGCAGGCAGATGCACGGCACAGATCTTTTCTGAGTCCTGGGCAGCAGCCGGGAACCCTTTGCTGTTCCAAGCTCCTTTTGATGGGCAGTTTGGGTTTCCCAGGCTCGGGAATCTCTGCAGTGCCCGGATCTCTGGCCTGTGGTGTGTCTGCACCCAGGGCTCAGGTGGGGAACCTGAGGTCTTTTTTCCCCATGGGACTTGTAGAACTCAGTCATGATCAGAGCCACCACGTCCAGCTGTGAGCCAGCTGTGGTGCTACAGAGCACGAGTCCAGCTGTGAGCCAGCTGTGGTGCTACAGAGCACGAGTCCAGCTGTGAGCCAGCTGTGGTGCTACAGAGCACGAGTCCAGCTGTGAGCCAGCTGTGGTGCTACAGAGCACGAGTCCAGCTGTGAGCCAGCTGTGGTGCTACAGAGCACGAGTCCAGCTGTGAGCCAGCTGTGGTGCTACAGAGCACGAGTCCAGCTGTGAGCCAGCTGTGGTGCTACAGAGCACAATGCACCCAGCTGTCAGGGCCAGCTCCATCCCACGCCATCAGCTTCCTCTCCTCCTGCTCCCCGTCCCGTGCCTGGAGCATCTCTGGCAGCAATGGCTTTTGTTTCCCACCCTCCAGCAATTCTCCTGCGCTCAGGGATCTCTGGCTGCACTTCCCCGTGGAGCCGAGGGCTGCTGCTTCTGCAGCTGCCCTGGATAAAAGCTGGGAGCGGCAGGAGCTCCCTGGGGTCGCTGCACACAGCAGCTGCCAGCGTGCACATCCTGGCTCCCACCTGGCGCCCCTCGCTCCTGGGAGTTCAGGCACGGGCAGGATGGATCTCCTGACAGTGATCCCTGCGATTATCCTGGCTCATCCCTGCGGCTCCTCCTCCAACACGGTTTGTGAGGATTTTGCACTCTGCAGTTCCTGTCAGCCCAGCCCAGCCCAGCCCAGCCCAGCCCAGCCCGGCCCGGCCCAGCCCAGCCCAGCCCAGCCCAGCCCGGCCCGGCCCGGCCCAGCCCAGCCCAGCCCAGCCCAGCCCAGCCCAGCAGCCCCCGAGCCCAAGAGCAGAGCTGGGGCTGGCAGGGGCTCCAGGCACTGGAATTCAGAATCCACCACCACAGGACCACCAGAAATGAGACCCTTTCCCAGGGAATTCTCAGTGAAAGGGCTGTGCCTGTGCAGGGCTGGGCTGGAGCTGTTCCACCTCCTGTGCTTCTTATGGACTGAACAATATTGGGATGAAACCTTGGGATAAGACTGCAGGACCAGGCCAGGAGCAGCCCAGTCATCACACCTCATGCTTTTTATGGACTGAACAATACTGGGATGAAACCTCAGGATGAGACTCTGCAGGACCAGGCCAGGAGCAGCCCAGCCATCCCACCTCATGCTTTTTATGGACTGAACACATCCCAAGGGATGAAACATCAGGATGAGACTCTGCAGGACCAGGCCAGGAGCAGCCCAGCCATCCCACCTCATGCTTTTTATGGACAGAAGAATATTGGGATGAAACCTTGGGATAAGACTCTGCAGGACCAGGCCAGGAGCTGCCCAGCCATCCCATCTCTTGTGCTTTTTATGGACTGAACACATCCCAAGGGATGAAACCTTGGGATAAGACTCTGCAGGACCAGGCCAGGAGCAGCCCAGCCCAGCCCTCCGTGCCCACCGCCCACAGCAGAACCAGACCCCACAAAGTGGCACCATGAAACTCCCAGCAATTCTTGCTTTAAGCCTTGAACCCCCCCCAGGTGCTCCCCCAGCTGCCCCGGGGCGGGCTGGCCGTGCCTGGCACCCCTTACCTTCTTGGTGACGGTGTCGGGGGGCACGTCCCGCCGGCCCAGCGGGTACGGGGTCCAGGGGCTGCCCACGGCCACCTCGTCCTGCCCGTTGTCCAGGAGGCTGCTCTGCTGCGACGGGCTCTGTTCACAAAGGCAGGGCAGCCTTTAGTCACAGCACCCAGCCTGCCACACTCACCTCACAACAACCCAGCTCCTGCCCCGACTGCACTGGGGCTCTCTGCAAGCAGGAGAGCTCGAGAGGGTCGGGACAGGAATGATGAGAATAATGAATGATGAGAGAAAATTCACTGAGGATTCACTGGGAATTCACTGAAAATTCACTGAGAATTCACTGAGGATTCACTGAGAATTCACTGAAAATTCACTGAAAATTCACTGAAAATTCATTGAGACTTCACTAAGAATTCACTGAGAATTCACTGGAAATTCACTGAGAATTCACTGGAAATTCACTGAGAATTCACTGAGGATTCACTGAGAATTCACTGGAAATTCACTGAGAATTCACTGGAAATTCACTGAGAATTCACTGGAAATTCACTGAGAATTCACTGGAAATTCACTGAGAATTCACTGGAAATTCACTGAGAATTCACTGGAAATTCACTGAAAATTCACTGAAAATTCATTGGGAATTCACTGAGAATTCACTGAGAATTCACTGAAAATTCACTGACTCGTTGCTTTCAGAGGGATAAATTTTGGCAAAATTCCGATATTTAAACGGCCTGGCGTTAGTTCTGGCGTCAGGATTTTCTCCCTGCTCATTCCAGCAGCAGGAATTTCGTTAGGAAGGGTTTGCCACCAAGAAAAAGGAGCTGTTTGTGTTTTCTGCAGCGAACTTCCCCTGCTGGCAGGGCCGAGGTTGTGCTGGCTCCGAGCGCAGCTCCCGGAACCTCCTGGGTTGTGTCCAGGTTAATATTGGTTTTTTGTACAATATTAACCTGGAATTCATTGTTTGCCTCAACAGGAATTGTCACAACACACAAAAATTCCTCAATAATTCCCTTTTCTCTCCTGTTCTGTGTTTCTTCCTTGTCTCTTTCCCCCTTGGTTGTTTCGTTCCTGTTTTCAGGACTTTGGAGGGGATTTGGAATTTTTCCTGCCCCATCCTGAGTTTCCATTATCTCTCTGTGTCTTGATCATCACTGGGAGTTCCTAACACTTTTTGGGTGTCAGGCTTCCCGAAATTCCAGCATTGTCCTGCCACTGACAGCACCTGGCACAGTGTAGTGCTTATTGATTAATGGGAATTTTTGCAAGGGAACAAAAAAGATCTGTTCTTCCCCTCTGCCTTTCCAGGAATTTCTTCTCCAGCTTTAACTAAAAAAAAAAAAAAAATCAGGATACACTTCTCTGAATGGATGAAGAATTAAAATTTGTTTTGAAATGTGAAAGCTGGGAATATTTCCATTAAAAACTATTTTTTACAGGAGTTGAAAAGTAAATAGAAGGAAATCATGACTTAAATCATATCTCTGAGGTGAAGTGAAAAAAAATCCAACCCTGATTATTTACAACAAAAGGAAACTTCCATGATAATTTTTTCATCATTCAAGAAATCTTTTAGAAAAATCATGGAATTTGTGATTTTTCTTCAATTAAAAACCACTAGAAAAAAAATACATTTTCCCCTGTTTAAAGCCCAGGATCTCCTTGCAGAGCTGGGAATCTGCTCACATCCCAATTTATGGGCCCTCCTCAATTTATGGTGCCCTCCCCATTCCAAAGGGAACCTCTGCTCCTCACTGTTATTCCCAAGGAAAATGGGAATTCCCATTCTGGGAATGGGTTGCACCAAACCACCAACTTTTAAAACTTTTCACTGGGAGCCAGAAGTGGAAAGAATCCCTCTGGAGAGTTCTGGGCCTGGTCTGCAGAGGGGAGTTTGCACTCCCCAGGGAAAAGGGAACGTGCAGAGAGTGCTCTCAGCTTCCTCCCCAAACAGGGAAATCCTGGGATTCATTTGCTGCACCAAAAGAAATTTGTCCCCTTGCAATATTGGACTTTTTTCAGAGTTGGGCCAGGCTGCAACCCAGCTCCACCTCCATGAAATCCGGGGAAAAGAGGAAAGGCAGCGCTTCCCACATTTTCCACAGGGAGCAGATTGATGTCACGGACATTTTCAGTGTCATTCATTGTTAAAGTTGATTTCCTGACAGGCAGAGCTCACTCATTACTCTCCTGAATCCAGGCCACGGGGAGGAGGGAGAGGAGGCAGGGATCAAACTGCTGTGGCCTGGATTCTTTAGGAAATGCAAATTCTGTGGAAGGTGTGAGGCAATAAAATTCAACAACACCGAACATACACAGTATTTTTCCAACAGTCATTTCCCCCTGCAGTAATCCTTCCCAACAATAATTTCCCCAAACAGTACAGCAAGAGAACAACCCCCTCAATGCACTCCAGCATCACAGTTTCTATGGATATGGAGCAATGGAATGCTGGTGAGATAGAAAAGCAGAATAATCCACGTCAGACCACACCCCAAAATATATCACAGAGCAGATTCCTGAATTTCCTCAGACATCCATCATTAATATCCATATTCACCCACAGGCTAAACCCCTGGAAGTGCCATAAAAACCCCTCATCCCTGACGTGTGGGGGGAACCAGCACCATTCTTTGGGGTTGATGCCCAATGGATTTTTCCAGGGATTGATGACAAGTACCTGAGCAGACAAACAAGTTCTTGGGAAGCAAAGACAACACTGGGATGGGGGATGGCCCTGCCAGGCACACACACCCAGGAGGGATCCCTGGGAGCCTCCCGCCCCACCACAGAGCAGCACAGACCCAGAGCAGCTGGGGGCATGTGGGATGGAGGTGACAGAGGATGGAGGCTTGGGGACAGTGGGGACAGGCCTGACACTGCTCCCTGTGTGCTGCCATCCTGCCCTGCAGTGCCCGGAATTCCGGCTGCAGCTCGTGTGGGCCCAGCTCTGGGCCAGCTCCTGCTGCTGCTGCATGATCCTGCTCTCCTCAAATCCTTGCATCTGGGCTCTTGGAACCCTCCTTCAGGAATTGCTCTGGCCTGGGTGGGTGCCAGGGACCAGCCTGGCAATTCCCAGCACAGACAATCCCATTGGAACACTGGGATCTGGGCTCTGCTGCCCTTTAATTCCTCCCAGAGCTGCTGCTGATGTGTCCCCTCAGCCCCTGTGCCAGGGCAGGCAGAGGCTGAGCCATGCCCATCCTGGGGATGCAGAGAGAGGTCTCAGCATCCCTCCCTGACACCGAGAATCCTGCAGGAATGGCCCTCTCTGCCTTGTCCCGTGCGCCTCTCCCTTCTAATACTCCCTGGGAATACACAGTTTTGGATGTCAGTGCTAGTCAGTATAATAAATATAAGATAAACAGTAACTAGATGAGGGAATTATTCTCTTTTTTTAGGTGTTCCTCAAAGTTTGAAATGGGTCTGGGTGTGGTAACGTGTTCAAACCCCATCAGGCATTACAGCACACCAAATTACTGCTCAGCTATTAAAATCCCTGTCTCCTGGAGCCTGTTTCACACTTCCACCCCCTTTCTCCCAGGATCCAACAGGTCCAGAGCAGAGCACTGAGCAGCTGAGAGAGCCCTGGCTGTGTGAGGAGAGCAGGGAAGCAGGAATGGCAGCCAGGGAGCTGGGGGATCCAAAAAGCAAGGCCACCCAGGGGCAGAGCCTTGCTTTGTGGACTGGGCATCATAAAAAGCACGAGGAAGAGGCAGAAGCTAAACCAG
This sequence comes from Cettia cetti, assembly GCA_013401135.1. Lineage (NCBI taxonomy): Eukaryota > Metazoa > Chordata > Aves > Passeriformes > Sylviidae > Cettia > Cettia cetti. The sequence goes on from VZUI01046328.1 coordinate 5,995, forward strand.
GAGGAAGCAAGGATCATTAATTAACCGGGAATGCCGGGAATGCTGGCTAGCCCATACTTACTTTCGGTAGAGGTAGCTCTTGAAGCATTTGGTTTTCAAATTTAGATTTAGGCTGCAAGTTTAAAGTCATGCTTCGGCCGGCATGCATGGCTGAAACCCCTCCAGAGTGCAGCATGCCAAGGCTAACTGTGTGGTGTTTGTAAGCAGCGCTCTGAGTAGAGGAAACAACCACGGGACACATATGAACACACATGCTCAGAATTAAGTCTCACACATACATGGTTAAGTTCACAGAGTTTTAGTTTAAGCCAACAAACAGTACCGAGTATTGAGAGCTCCTCCAGGCATGCACTGGTCACACACAGCGAGTACATTGCTCCTCGTACAGAAAATGGGCACCAGAGGGGGAGGACTTCCACGCTGACAGCACATGAGGGGTGGTGGGAGCTGACTTCACACGGTACAAGTCTGGCTTTTTGCAAAAACGGCCAAATTTGGGGTGGGCTGTGCAGCCAGAGGCGGGCCTGGCGTGGAGGAGCAGCCCCTGGGGAAGTCCTGCTCCCTGAAAACCTGGCTGGGACGAGCTGGGCAGGGCAGGGACATGGGGCTGTGCCCACCTGAGGGGCAGGGCAGGGACACGGGGGCTGTGCCCACCCAGGCAGGGACACAGGGGCTGTGCCCACCTGAGGGACAGGGGCTGCTCCCAGGTGCTCCCACCAGCACAGCCTCCAGCAGGACAGCCCAGCCCAGCTCCTTGGAGCTGTGCACCCAGCAGGAACCACCTCGCAGGGATTAGGGACAGCCACCAGTGCCAGCTTTGCAGGGTTAAAAAGTGCCCTTCATACAGGTTGTAAACTAAGTGTAAAGATGTCCCTTAAACCAACACAATCTGGCAAGGGTTTATTTCCAGCAGGAAGGGCCCTGCTCGGGGTGCACTGGTTTCCCTGGCTAGGAGGCAGTTTCCAGTGGGTTTACACAGCACAAGGAAAAGAGCTGAGGGAGGAAAACGCTTCAGCCTTGGAGCCCTTTTTAAGAGTTTCCCCATTTGTTCCCTAAGGACAATTTAATATCATCACATCTGAGCAACTGGAAGGCAAGGAGAATATTAACACTGAACTCAAGAGGCTCTAGCATAAAGCAGTATATGGACACATTTGGCAATGGCTTCTTCTTATGCATTTCACCACAGGAATTTGTCACAACCACTTCAGATCACGGAGTGAATCGGAATCATGGATTAGGTCATTAAAGAGGTAATGACTGAATCATGCACTGAAGTACCCCTTGGACAGAAGGCAAATCAGCATAACTTCCTACAGCTAAAAGGAGTAATGATCACATTCCCATTAGAGCAGAGGCAGTGGATACCCAGGGATATTTCTCAGTTATAGACACTTTTAAACCCCCTGCACTAACAGTGACACCACAGCTAAAATACATTTCATTACTTATTCTCTTTTTCCTTTATTTCTTTTTACTGCCAAGACATGCCCAGCACCTCTCCAAGCTCTCGGTCATTACTGACCTGGTGGCTCCAGCAGCACTTCCATGAGCAGGGGAGAACCTCAGGGTTCTTCCTAATTTTGGGCAGAGCTGCAGGAGTCACTACCCCAGCGATGGGCACTGGGGCAGAGGCTTTGGGTTTAACTGGGATCCAGAGTCTCCATCCCAGCGATGGGCACTGGGGCAGGGCCTCTGGATTTACCTGGGATCCAGAGTCTCCATCCCAGCGATGGGCACTGAGGAGCCTTGCTGGGGCAGAGCCTCTGGCTTCACCCAGGTTTCAGAATCACCACCCCAGTGACTGCCCCGAGGAATGTCACCGGTGCGAAGCCCCTGGATTTACCCAGGCCGCGGTGCCAGCAGCCCGGTGACTGTCCCGAGGGGCACCATCAGTGAGGAGCCTCTGGATGTTCTGGGATCCCTCACTCCAGCCGAGCACCCCCAGGGCCCTCGGCGGGCCGGCCCCTCTGACACCACGGCGGGGATTTCACCCCTGGGCGTTCTGGTGGTCCCCCACTGCACGTGCAAATCGTTTGACAGAGCGAAACACACAACTAAAGGCATTAATTGCAGAGAAATGCCAAACATACCCTGTCTAACCTTCTAGCTTCTATATGTCTAAGTAGCTGTTGTCTCCAGTCAGCGGGCATTTTAGCACAGCTCTCATTTCCCTTCCCAGGGGGAGGCCTCGGCTTTATATCACTGCTATCGGAAGGCTTGTCGCCATAGTTACCCAAGTTATAGTCTGACGGAATCTTTTCCAGCAGAGCTGCCATGGTGGGCCTCGCTGAGACCGGCCGCGTTTGGGCCGTGCCGTAGCTCTCTGTGCTGTAGCTTCGTGCCGACAGGGGCCTCCTTTGCGTGAGGTTTTTAACCGGGAAGCTCCCGGTCTGGGCTTTCACTTCCTGGTAGGAAGGGTGCTCGTCTTCGTAGCGCCCGTTGCGCTTGAGGAACTGGGCCTCGGGCACGGCCATGCTGCCCTGGCGCTCCGGGGCGCCGCGGAACGGGGCCCGGCCGTACCTGTCCGCCGGGGGCAGCTCCTGGGGCTCGCCCACCCTGCGGAACACGGACATCTCGGCCGAGCTGACCAGCGAATCCGCCCTGCGCAGGAAGCCGGGGCGCGCGGCCGGGCCGGGGAAGGGGGCGGCCGCCGGCTCCTCGCCCACCGAGGGCTGCGAGAAGGAGAACATGGGCTCCACGGGCGCGTAGCCGCGGTAGCCCCGCGGGCTCACCAGCTCCTGGGGCAGGCTCTTGGCCGGCTGGGGCAGGTACTCGGCGTTGAGCTGGAAGGGCGGCAGGAGCCGCTTGTCGGCCGGGAGCTCCACGGCGCCCTGGGGGTTGAAGCTTTGGTCGAACTGATAAACTTTCTTGGTGACCGACGCCTTGTGCTGCGGCTGCACCTTGACGCTGCCGTAGGTCAGCAGCTCGTCGTCCAGCATGGGCACGGACTGGCTGCGGGACATGCTCAGCACGCCGTGCTCGGGGCCCAGCAGCTTGTCCACCCTCTCGTGGGGGCCCACGGTGTCGTTGCCCGATGCATAGTTTTCCAGGGGGATGTTGTACACCTTGTAGGCACCGATGTCGATCTCGTCGATGCTCTGCGACTTCTTAAACTTGTTCGTTTTTAAATCCCTCATCATGGGGGAGAGCCGCTCCGTGCTCTTGCTGATGGAGATGACGTTTTTGGAAGGGTCTGGGCGACAATGCATGTGGGAAAAGACGTTTGTGAGGCTCCTGTTGGCGCTGGGGTCGTGGTATTCCCACGGAATTCCTGGAGTGAAAGTGCTCGTCATTTCGGGAGACTCCTTGACGTGATCTTTCCGCTCGGGCAAAGGGCTGGTGTTGGGGGTGCTTTCCAGTTTGGAAGGAAAAGCTGTCCTGTCTTCAAAAGGACTGGGGGTTCTGGTCCAATTTTGCCAAGGGTTGGGAGGAGGCACTTCAGAGTCATGAGCGTTTCTGAGCGCGGGCTGCTCCAGCTCCAGGGGGATCCCCACGATCCTGTCCTGCCGGATCAGCGGCCGGCGCCCGTGCGCGGAGGAGCTCCTGGATTTGGTGCTCAGCAGGGGGTTGGTGCCGGCGTTCTCTGCCGCGCTCTCCTCGGCCACGAAGCCCGTGTTGTCGTAGTGGGAGCCGTCGTTCCAGCTGTCGGCGAAGGCGTCGCTCAGCGGGCGCCGCTCCGGGCGCGCCGGGACGTTCCCGGCCGGAGCCGCTTCCCGCTGGCTCAGCAATGGCTTGGTCTCCAGGGGCTGTGGGAACGACTGGGCCAGCCTGCAAAGACAAGAGAAGGGAACAAGATAAAATGTCCTCTGTGCCAGCACGTCAAGATAAAATGTCCTCTGTGCTCATCGTCCTCCGGGAGCGCTTCGGCCCCCTCGGGGATTCTTATCGTGGAGTATTCCCGGCTGGAAGGGCCCCACGAGGGATCACTGAGGCCAGCACTCAAACCTGCCCCCCTCGGTGGTTTGAGCACACACTGAGCTACTCTCAAGCTGCTGGGAACTCCGTGGATGCCGTGCCACTGGCACGGGGATGGTGGTAGCACGTTTCTGCCCCGGAGCACAGACTCTGCCAGGACACACACGGAGAAGCTAAGAGGTCACTCAAAGGCCTGGCTGGCTCCTTGCTGTGCTCCCACTGAACAGATTTTCCTGCTGTAAAAATCACGGATGATTGCAACAGAAGGTTCCCTCCCCACTTTCTAACCAGAGAAGCCAGAGGCAGTTTTTGCCTGTTCTCATCCAGCTCCGTAACAGGGCAGAGTTGTGGATGGAACAGCCTGGGGGGATTTAGGGCAGGCACAGACGGGACAGGCTGGTCCTGGAATGCTTCCAGTGCAGGTTCTGGCTTTCCAAGAACCTTTTTGGAGGTCCAGGGGCAGAGGGAGCTGGGATAGCAATAATGGAACACCAACAGCACCAGCAGCAGCTCCCCCTCCGGGAGCTTTAATGCCTGGAAGATGGCACAGAGCTGAACCACCAGCTGTGGGATTATGGAATACAGAGGGTGGCCAGCTTGGGATAAAAAAACGTGGAATTTTTTTAAAACCCAAACGCCCTACCAGGGTTGCTCTGAGGGCCCAGACAGGACAGAAGGGAAGCAGAAGCTGTGTCAGGAAAGATGTCACACCTGTTCCCCCACAAAGAGTTATTCACTGCTTCTTTAGCCGTGGTCTGCAGGGAGCCCATTTTTACGTGCGCGTTGGAGGACCCTGAGGAAGCCTGGGAAGGGGAATAGTCTGAGTAAGTGCCTGAGGAAACGCTGTTATTCAGACAATGGATCTTATCTGCTTCAGACTCATCTGTCGACTCTGAAACAAAACACAGCAAACGCTTTCAGGGGGCGGCACTCGGGAACCAAACAGCAGAAAAACACATTTGTAAGTTCAAGCTGCCATTGGATCGCGTTGATACGTGCAGAAATGTCCACGGGCTATGGTTTACAAGCAGAGGTGGAACATCCCCATGGCACGGTTTCATCTCAAAGGCTGTGAATCCATCAGTACCTTTCTTGTCTTTACCCAGCAGGATGAGTTTGGGGGGGTAGAGCGGCGTCTCGGGCATGGAAGGACGGAGCTCCCCTATCCTCATCTCGCTGCCAGGATGTCCAAAGGCATCCTGAGGGACACAACAAGGCAGAGTGAGCACAGGGAACAGGAACACTGCACACAAACAGTTCACAGCCTTCTCCTGGTGATCAGCCAAACAGCCCAAACCCACCATACGGGCAGTGCAGGGAGTTGTGATTTGTCAGCAGAAAGCTCTAATTAATCCTGCACAAATCCTCCTCAAAAATTAGGGTGGCGTGCTCGTTCTGGAAATGTGGACAAACCAGATGGAACTTGCAAGATACACCGAGGCCGTGTAAACATTTTTGATGGAGTCAAGGTCACCAAAAATGCTGCCAGTAGAAAGAAATAAACACAAATTGAATGTAAACAATTGGTATTTCAGGAGGGAGGATTCCTCGCTCAGTTATTTCTGGTGAGGCCTTCCCGAGATTCAGCTGTCCCTGGAGCTGTACTTAATTAAAGTGGCTTTGTCTCTAAGGAGTTTGTGGCTAAATTAAAATGATTTGGATTTAATACACTTCTGCCTGAGAGTTCAGCACACCTGACCTTCACACAGGCTCTGCTGAAAATAGCCCCAGTTAAACTGGGGGAGGGAAGTGGGACTCGTTCTTCGAAAGAGAAATTTTAAATGAGGACATTTGGGGCCCTGGGGTGGCTGAGAGGAAATGAGGACACCAAGGGGAATTTTGGGGCCTTTCTGGTCCCTGCAGAAAAGTCAGAGCTGAGGAGATGAGGAGGGAGACAGGGGTGGGTGACACAGCAGGATCTCTGCACCCTGACAAGTTGCAAGGGTTCTCCAGTGACTTTGGAGAGAGGAGGCAACAGGGGGAGATGCAATAATCAGAGAAACAATTTAAACTGGAGTACCCAACCCAAATCTGCATTGCTAGAATGTATAATGCTACAGTGTTTTAAAATTTTTCTTGTTTTCACTTCCAAGGAGGAAACTTTCAGAGCTTTGCTGCCATTAACTACCTTTTGTGGGGACAGAGATTTGTAGAAGCATTTGCCACGTGACTTATCCTTGGAGAATTTAATTCTGTTTACACCAGGGCTATTTCACACCCCCTGTACTTGATGTTCAACTGGAGGCAGGACCTTCCCAGAAGAGGCATCCTCAGTTCAGTCAGTGCCCTCAGGGCTGGTATTTAAGGCAGTTCCATGGTGATTCCCAGCGGAGTGAAGCAGCCCTCCCTTCCCCATGCAGAGGATTCCCCTGGTGCTCCACACGTGCCCAGTGACTCCCACAGCCCTCTCCCAGTGCAGGGGGACAAACTGGTGGCACCCCATTGCTGTGGGCAGTGCAGTGCTGGTGCAGGGCAGTGCAGAGGGTGAATTCTCCACCTGAGCTCTGCCTGTACCTCTGAGCTCTGGGCTTGGTCCTCCCTGCCCGAGGCTTCAGCAGGGGATTTCGGGGCCGTCCCAGGGTCAGGCTGGGGCCTCAGGGGGGATTCTTTGGTTTCTTTATCTTGGACCTGGAATCCCAATAATTGTGCCATGAAACTTCCAGGAGTTTTAAGCTTAAACCGCCCCCCCTTGCTGGAGGAGAGGCAGACCCAGCATCTCCATTTTTGACAAGGTGGTGCATGAAGTTCCCTATTTTAGAGTATTCTCCTTTTCTTTTCATCCCTCAGCCCAGCTACTCCAACAAAAAACCAATGCACTTTTGAAAGAACTACCCTGGCATTTGTGAATCCGCCGTGAATGTGTGAAATAACCCCAAATCACACTCCGTTTAATTCCACTCTCTTTAAGAGGACCTTTTTCTTACAAGCTGAAGAACAAAAAGGTCACTAACAGGAGGAAAATTGCAAGGAGAAAGGGAAGAGATAAATGCAATTGTGTGGAGTTGGTGCCTGGAGATTATTCCTCAGGATTTATTTCTCAGGATTTATTCCTCAGGTTTATTAACTGGGGAAGGATACAGGAAGAGGGCACAGAACTGTGGTGAGGAGAAAATACCTGGTGCAAACCATTTAAACAACTGGCAAGTGAAATATCACCAAATATTCAGGCTGAGAACACAAGAACATTAAATTATAATCCAGAGGGGCAGAATGTTTGGAATGACCAGACCAGAAATCTGCTTGGAGCAGCCCAGGGCTCTGGGAAGGGATGAGGCAGAGGAAACTTGGGATGTTCTCAATGCAAACACACCAAGAGCAGGAACTCTAGAGACCTGACCTGCTGATTTTGATATTCCTCATTGTTTCTCGTGGAAAGGCTGCACAACTCCCTAAATAATCCCAGACTCCTCTTTGGCCAAAACTCACATCTTTCAAAAAGAATTAGAATGATGAAGAGGTTTGTTTTAATTGGTGATTAATCAAGACATTGTTTGCTCATTGTGAATGGAGGTGAAGGATGGTACAGTGGGTTTGGAATGCAGCTCCTCGTTCTGTTCCTCATTCCAGATGCTCCCTTTCATTATTTAGAAACAGTTTCTGAAGACACACGTGCAAATTAATTGCAGGAAAGCCAAAAGAGATGAGGAAACCAGTTTATCTGAGGATGAAAAGTGAGCACTGCACCTGAAATTCAATTACCTGGGATCAGAAACTGCCTTCAGCCTTTAGCTACATCACAACACACCTGCAATTTCAAAGTGCACTTTAACTCCAGGCTTGAGTCTGTCTGCTAATTATCTGCAAAGCAAATGGAGCTTAATTATGTTTTATTTAATGGGTTACAACTGAAATCAGGTCAATATTGTTCACCAAACCATTCACACTTTGCCTGCACTTCCCCTGTGTTTTATCCTCGTGCAGGAAGCCAAGGAGAGGGAAATGTATCTGCACCACCCTGATTAGAGCTAAAACCCCCTCCCAGTGTCTGGGAAGCACAAGAACATTCCTTTTCTTTTCTTTAGCTGCTGGAATAGTTGTGGTGCCAGTCTTGGCTCTGTCTCAGGGAAATTAAAATCTGAAAAGTTCCCCCATCTCCACTATTGTGACCCAGGAGATGAAATCTCATCCTCGCTGGTGCAGGGGGGGGACAGGGGGAGCTCCCAGCTCTGCTCTGGGGGCAGTGAGGGAGGAAACTGCAATCCCATTATCTGCTGGCACTGCAGGAGCGGCCCTGGGCTCTGGCTGCAGCAGTTCAGCTCTTTTTGCAGAGTTCTGTGACATTCCTGGGGCTCCCCAGCAGCCTTCCAGAGTCTCCCTCCTGTTCACGGCGTCGCTGCCATTTCCTCCTTCCTTCCACTCCCTGGGGAGGCATTCCCTGGCTCTGCCAGCTCCCAGGACCCTGCTGGGGCTCAGCTCACTGGGTGTTTCCATCCAAAAATTCAACATTTAACATTTATTTTAACCATAACCATTGATTTTAACTAACCACTGATTCCTGGAGGCCACATCGCCAGCCACAAGATCAAACACCTAAAACCTCTGCCAGGCCACGTGGATCACATTCCAGATGGAAGCACGTAGGGATAACTAAAACCCACAAAATGCTGTTGAGAATATTCAAGTTCTAATGATGGATAATACAAAGTAAATTTGATATATTCAGCAACAAGAGCAGAATGTCAAGCCTCGTGGCCTTGAGCCACCAGCTGGTTCAAGGATCAGATTTACACAGAGAGAATTTAATGAGTAAAAAGGAATAATGGTGGAATTGAAGATTTCAGATTTAGATGAAAACATGAGTGATTTAACTTAACTATTTTAGTTGAAATTAAGTATTTAACTTCGTTTATCACAGTGTTCAGATGGCAAAGAAGTGAAAAAGAAGGAAAATCTTTTTCCCTCTTTTATTTCTTCTCGGCATTAAAGCTTTGCAAAGATTTTCAGGAATGCTGGCATTCCTGCAGACATGTCCAAGCCTTGAAACTCCCATGGGAAGGGATTTCCCTGGTTTCTGGATGGGGCCTGAATGGAAAGGTTTGGTGGGGTAGGTGAGACCAAGCTCCAGCAGGGCTGCAGGATTTAGGAATTTACCTTTTGGGGATTAATCCTGGGCTGGAATTTGTCCCTGTGCTTGGCAAACACTCCAGGAAGAGCTGGATTCTGCAGCTCACTGGGAGCCACCATCCAGGGCTGCTCCCTGCACTGGAAGGAGCTCTCCTGCTGCCTTCATTAAGGGTTAATTGGGCTGGGTTAATTGGATTCCTGCTCCTGACAGCACTCCCAAGGGCAGAACCTCCTGGCACAGCAGGGCCAGACAGAACCAAGTGGGTTTTTGGAGATTAAATGGGATGGAAATGGTGCCTGGGCCCATCCTCCTGCCACAGGCCAACCTCACTTCATTGAAACCTATCAGAGTGGTGGGATAAATCCACAGCAAAATTCCCATCCAGGGAGATTTCAACCCAAAAATTCAGCAGCACTGGGGGAAAAAAAACCCCAGAAACTCAATCTAAAACTGACAAAACTCAACATAAAACTGACAAAAATCAACAACTCAATCTAAAACTGACAAAACTCAACAACTCAACATAAAACTGACAAAACTCAACAACTCAATCTAAAATTGACAAAACTCAACAACTCAATTTAAAACTGACAAAACTCAACAACCCAATCTAAAACTGACAAAACTCAACAACTCAACATAAAACTGACAAAACTCAACAACTCAACATAAAACTGACAAAACTCAACAACTCAATCTAAAATTGACAAAACTCAACAACTCAATTTAAAACTGACAAAACTCAACAACCCAATCTAAAACTGACAAAACTCAACAACTCAACATAAAACTGACAAAACTCAACAACTCAACATAAAACTGACAAAACTCAACAACTCAATCTAAAATTGACAAAACTCAACAACTCAATTTAAAACTGACAAAACTCAACAACTCAATCTAAAATTGGCAAAACTCAACAACTCAACATAAAACTGACAACAAAACTCAACAACTCAATCTAAAACTGACAAAACTCAGCAACTTAACATATAACTTTATGGATGAAATGAGGAGGCCTGAGCTTCCCAGCGGATCAAAACATCCTCTGGGGCTTCAAACCCCAAAACCAAAAAGAGCCTGGAGTTGTGGAGAGGAGCAAGGGTGCTTTAGAGTACCTCCACGGAGATCTCCTTGGGGGTCAGGGGCCACTTGTGCTCGTACTTGTCCTTCCCCGTGGGGTCAGCGTTGGCGGCCGGGGCCGAGTTCTCGGGCCGCACGCCCAGGCTGGGTTTGCTCACCAGGTTCTGCACAGATTTCACCATGTTCTTCAAATCCTCGGGGTAGGGAGTGGGGTAACGCTTCAGGTTAATCTCCACCTGGGCATCCAGGGAAAGGGGAGTCAAAATCAGGAGTGGGAGCGGAGATGGAAAACAGAGAGTGCGGTTTAACCCCGTTAAAGGTTTTGACCCCATTGACATCTTAACCACAAATCTGGGGGTGTTGGTGTCATCTGGGAGGGGGTTTACCCCAAATTTGGGGGTTCTGGGGGGGTTTAGGACATTTGAACCCCAAATTTGGGGGTTCTGGGGGGGTTTGGGACATTTGAACCCCAAATTTGGGGGTTCTGGGGAGCTTTTATGGGTTTGACCCCAAATTTGGGGATGTTGGTATCATGTAGGGGGACTTTACCCCAAATTTGGGGGTTCTGGGGAGCTTTTATGGGTTTGACCCCAAATATGGGGATGTTGGTGCCATGTAGGGGGACTTTACCCCAAATTTGGGGGTTCTAGGGAGGGTTTGGGACATTTGACCCCCAAATTTGGGGGTTCTGGGGAGGGTGTTTGGGACATTTGAACCCCAAATTTGGGGGTTCTGGAGAGCTTTTATGGGTTTGACCCCAAATTTGGGGGGGTTTGAGGTGGCTTGAGGCAGAATTCCAGCTCAAATTTGAGGGCTCTGGAGTGATTTTGGGGAGATTATACCCCAAAATTTGGGGGCTTTGGGAGCTTTTATGGGTTTGACCTCATAAAATTTTGAGGGGATTTTACCCCAAATTTGGGGTTTCTTGGGATCTTTTATGGGTTTGGCCCCAAATTTGAGGAGTTTGGGGTGGTTTGGGGCAGGATTTCAGCCCAGATTTGAGGGTTCTGCAGTGGTTTAGAGATGGTTTAACCCCAAATTTTTTTGCAGTGCTAGGCTGAGGGCACTTTCCTCATGGTTTGGTTGGATTGTGTGAGGGAATTTGAGGAGTTCAGGACCGAAATTTGCTCATTCCCTCTCTGTCAGCACGAAATGCAATCCCAGTGACATAAAGCAAGGGCTGGGAAGGGTTCCCTGCCAGCCCATCCCTCCCCTGGCAGGGTGTGGGTAACTCTGCACTTGTGCTGACACATTCCATCAGGCTTCCCCAAACAATCCTGCTGCAAATGCAGAATTCATTCAGCCACGCTCCGTGTGCTCAATTAATCTGAATTATGGATGGCAGCTGAGAGCAGGATCTGATCCCCTGGGAGCCATTTGCTCCTGGAGATGGATAATGTTCACACAAAGCCTGTGACTCTTTTCTGGCACTGGAAAACAGACCCAGAGCTCTCCAGAGAATCCCCAAGGCCTGGCTGAGCTTTGACTGACTCACAGACCCACAGATTCCCTGGAAAACCCCACCTCTGAACTTCCCAAGGCTCCCAGGATGACAAGGCTGGGAAACTCCAAATTTCTCCTGGTGAAAAAGGATCTGGAATTTACCACACAACAGCTCCCTGCCAGAGCTGCTGGATTTAAATTCCCAACAAGGAGGAAAAATGCAGTTTTGGATTCAGCTGCAAATGATCTGTCCATAGGAATATTTCAGAGGCAAAAGCATGATGGATTTGGTAAATAAAACTGCATCAAGTGCTGGCATCCAGATCCAAACCAGGAGAGAATAAATGTCACGGAGCGGGACAGAAAATGCTGAAATCTATGAGTGGGATGTCACTTCTCATAAAGAATTCCAACAGAAAAAGAGAAACCAAGTCTGGAAAACAGCACTAAAGCTGTGCTTCAGTGATGGGTGAAGGAAATGGTGTTGAGGGGGGGCCTGATGGGGCACTCAGTGCCATGGTCTGAGGGCAAGGCACAGAGCAAACCCTCAGGAACCCCAGGCAGGGAGAAGGAACTGGAGGCTGGGAAGAGCCAGATAATCCCAAACAGGGATTTCAGCAGGAGCTTCACCTCCCTGGGAGGGTTAGGATGAGCCAGACAATCCCAAACAGGGATTTCAGCAGGAGTTTCAGCTCCCTGGGAGGGTCAGGATGAGCCAGACAATCCCAAACAGGGATTTCAGCAGGAGTTTCAGCTCCCTGGGAGGGTTAACATCAACCAGGCAAACTCCTGCAGCAGTGCTGGGGGACAGCACCGGGATGCAGATCTTTCCCTGGCTGATTCACATTTTCCATCCCAGAGGAAATCTGCATTCCCTGCCAGTCCCATTCCAGTGCTGCACCAAAAGCAGCCTGACCCCATAGAGAGAATGTTCAAAGTTCAAAAAGCTACTGAACAATCCCAATTATCAAATCTGGTTTAACATCTGGCTGGCTGGAAGTTCAGTTTGATGAGAGAGAAAAAGTGAAAGCATCTTCTGCTGTTATAAAATGCTGCAGTGTTGGTGGCTACTGCCTGCTGAGAATTTAAATTTATTTAAATGTATCCCTGGTGAAACTGCTAAAAATGTTCATGTTGGAACCTCCAGCCATGTCACCCCCAGGGAAAATTCTGATAGAAGTTGTGGAACAACAGAAAACTTTCCCAGATGCTGCTTTCCATGCACGACCCATAAACCTGCAATTCATGCAGGGTAAAATTCCACTTTAATCTATTTATTGTGAGGTGAAGGCTGCTTTTGGCTTCATTTTCTCTTTCACTAAAGCAGAGTAGTCCATTAGCTCTGGGCACAGGAGCTGGGGAGAAATTCCCAACTGGGAAAAACATTGGAAAGAAAAATCAAGAGCTTCCACCAGGTTTTCAGTGGAATATTAAATTGCTGTTGACAAGAGAACTGTTAATCTTACAAGTTAAATCTGATTTAAACCTCCTCAGATGACTTTATCTCTGACCTTACATTTTACCTTGGCTGTTCTACCACGGTTGGAAACTTGCAGGGTTGAGGTGTGGGATAATTCCTTTGTATTATTCAAGAAGGAGACATTTCCATGCCATGTAAAGGCTGACAGGTTTCAAAACATCCTCCTGCAAATGCAGCTGATTGAGGGATTGATGGGGAGCTCTGCAGTGACATTAATTCCACCAAACTGGGGGAGGAAAGTCATGCTTTGAACCTCATTTTTTTACAAGAGAAGCCCTCTCCACTGCACATTCCATGAGGCTGCAAAGCCCTCGATGACTTCTACTTTGAGAGGAATATGGGATCCCCTTTGGGATTCAAATATTCCTAAAAAAGCAGTGGTTGGACAGGAATTCTGTCTCAATTCCCTTTGGGCCAGAGCAGGAATCTGACATTAAAACACAAACCCAGCTCAATTCCAGCATATTGAACCCTGTCCATAAGAAGTGAATCCCAGAATAAATCCAGCACTCCTTACCTTAACTTTCCCTGGATTTTCCTCCTCTTCCTTTTTGTCTTCGAATTCAAAGGCCACAGTCATCCTCTGCTGCCTCTGCTCCTCCCACAGAGTGGGGTTAAAACTGTCACTGTCTGACTGGAAATCTGCAGGGAATTGGAAAGGGAGATGGGAATGATGCAAACAGCCTTTTCCTCCTCGGTCACTTGGGTGATTGCTTGAAAATGTGAGGGGGACAATGGGAACTGAGAAACCATCCCAGAGTTATGAAGAAATCTGGGATGAGAGTGGTGGGAAGCACCACCAGGGTTTGGGGCAGCCCTGGAGCAGAGGGGGAGTGTGAAAATTTGAATTTAGTGGAGCTGTGGCAGGAGCAAAGCCTCAATCCAGCCAAGTTTGGGAGCTCTGAGCCCCCACACCATGGGGCTGGACATTCCCAGGACAGAGCCAACAATTCCTGGTGTGTGCTGGGGTCAGCCTGTTCCTGCAAAACCTCTCTGAAAACAAAAGGGGTTCAGAAAACATCAGTGTGAAGGTGTAAATTAGAAAATGTCAGTCTGAAAATTCGTATCAGAAAACGTCAGTCTGAAAGTGTAAATTAGAAAATGTCAGTCTGAAAGTGTAAATTAGAAAATGTCAGTCTGAAAGTGTAAATTAGAAAATGTCAGTCTGAAAATTCGTATCAGAAAATGTCAATCAGAAAATGCCAATCAGAAAATGCCAATCAGAAAATGCAAATCAGGAAATGTCAATCTAAAAATGCAAATCAGGAAATGCCCTGTCCAAGGGAGGAGCTACTGGAGCTTTACCTTAAATTGTGCAGTGCAGGAACAATCCTTCAAACACCCTAAATCCTAATTCCTGAGCAGCAGAGGGAAGGGACACAGGGAATGGAGTTTGTGTGGATGGATGGGAGGGTCTGAGGAGCTTTCCTGATTTTTCTGTGGGAGTGACAAGTTGGGACCCCAGAAATGCAGACAGAAAAGGGGAATTCTCTCAGATCTTAAAGAATGGGAATGGGGAATTCTCTCAGCCTTTTTAGGAACAGAATGGGGGATTCTCTCAGCCCTTTTAGGAATAAAAGAGGGGTTCTCTCAGCCCTTTTAGGAACAGAACGGGGGATTCTCTCAGCCCTTTTAGGAATAGAAGGGGGGATTCTCTCAGCCTTTTTAGGAACAGAATGGGGGATTCTCTCAGCTCTTTTAGGAACAGGAAGGGGGATTCTCTCAGCACTTTTAGGAACAGAATGGGGGATTCTCTCAGCTCTTTTAGGAATAGAAGGGGAGATTCTCTCAGCCCTTTTAGGAATAAAAGAGGGGTTCTCTCAGCTCTTTTAGGAACAGGAAGGGGGGATTCTCTCAGCCCTTTATGATCAGAAAGGAGGACTGTCTTTACCTTCATCACTGCGGGGCTGCTGGGGGAACATGTAGTTGGTGAGCACTCGCTGCTTGGTCTCGGGGTGCGCCTCCGTCTGCAGCGGGATCAGAGCCTTGGACTGCAGGGAATGGGAACACACAGCCATCAATTCCTGGGAGCGGGGCAGGACCCAGCTCCCCTCCAGGAACCCAGGGCTGGCTGGAAAACAATCCCCCGTGGCCTGGGAGGGCTGTGCAGCCTCCTCTCCCTTCCCTCACTCCTGCAATTCCTGCCGCTCCCAGCAGAATCCTGCCTGCTGCTCCAAGGGAAAAAGAATCACAGATCTGGCACTGGGATGCATTTTAAGCCTGGCCTAATGAAGAGGTAATTAATAACGCTAGTATTTTAGATTAGTATTATTACTATTAATAGTAATAAGACTATAATACTAGTAATAGCATTAATACTATTAGTATTATTCCAGTATTACTCCAGGAGGAAATTCCTGGTGGTTGTTGGTTCCCCTAGGAGCAAACCTGGTGCAAGAACTCCCATGGAGCATTCCCTGAGAATTCCTGCTGGGTTTGGCTTCAGCTGGGGATGTTTTGTCATTGCTTTGCTCTATCCAAAGTCACTCTGACCCAGGAGTGACTCTCACAGCGCAGGGCATGGAAATCAATCCGTGCTGTGCCACAGGAAAGGCAAAATGCTGGAAAATTTTGTAAATTGAAAGGGCTGGGGGTGTTCTGTGCCTGGGCTGCACAGCCAGGCAATGTTAATTTTTAAAATGGAAATCAGAGGGGGAAAAAAACCCCCCAAGAATCCTCATTTAACACATTAAAATTTAATCACAATTTTCTGTTAACCCCCGCACCCTTTCAGCTTTCCCATTTTTGGCTCGACTCTAAAACTAAATGTACATTTCAGACTTATTTTAGGGCTCAGCTGCTGCTGGAACCGTTGCATTTCTCAGGGTTCCTGTTGCATAATTCGGTTTAAAATAGAATCCCAAAGAATATCTGCTCCAAAGCAGAGTCCTGGAACAAAGAAAGGCCCCCTCAGATTTCAAAGGCACAGAAATGAGTTTCCTCCAAAGCAGGAGCCAGAGCCCTCGTGCATCTTTGACTTGTTTGAACTCTCCCCGACTGCAGTGGAGCTTAAAATATGCAGGGATGGGAGAATGGGTGGGAAAAGGGAAGAGGAAGCCAAGGATGGAGCAGCAGATGGAGCAAAGGCTGGGAACAGGATAATAACGAGTTTGGGAAGCAACATCTCGAGTTTCTGCTTCAAAAATACTCCCGTGCTACTTTTGCCCTTTATTTACTACTTTGGTAAGGAGGCAGAAGCTGATCCTGGGAAAAGAAATCCTGCAAAGGTGATTTTTCCATGGTAAAAAATGAACCCCAGCAGGATTTTTGGCTGGATATGGAAATCTACAGCTGGGCTGGGAGCAAACGCTTCCAAAATTCTTTTAAATTTTGTATTGAGTGACAGAGTTAAATGACAGCCCCTTTCCTAGGGAAAATGGGAATATTGAAAGGCATTACCTGGTTGTCAGAAAGCCACAAGGCTGCCAGTTCCTTGAGTTTGGTAAAAGTGAAGGGCAAATTCTTCAGCCTGGAAAGGAGAACGTTGGGGCAAGGTGAATCCTTCACTTCCAAAATCATTTCTTTAAAGATCTGTATGCAGCATGTTTATCACACTGAAATAGCTAAAACTGCGCTGCTTTTTAAAATAAATTTTACTAAAATGCAGTATTTTATCAATTCTCCTGTTATTGTTCCTATTATCACTATTGTTCCTATTATTATGATTATGATTATTATAATTATTAATCTGATTTATATTGCA
Source organism: Cettia cetti (assembly GCA_013401135.1). Taxonomy (NCBI): domain Eukaryota; kingdom Metazoa; phylum Chordata; class Aves; order Passeriformes; family Sylviidae; genus Cettia; species Cettia cetti. Next base: position 22,687 of record VZUI01046328.1, read on the forward strand.
CATTAAAAGTTCTGTTTGTTCTGTGCTGACATCACATCCTTTGGTACTGAGGAGAAACTGATATTTTGCTTTGGTTATAGTGTAATAAAATTACACTTTTAAGGCAGAAAAAAGAAAAAATCTCGGTCCCAGAGAGGTTTAGAGGAACCTCAGTGTCACTCACACAGTTCCCTTTATTGGATACTGGAAGTTTGGAACAGAAATATTCCAAGATGATGGAAAATTCATTTTTGTCGGAACGTCAGACCAAAGATTAAAATAATATAAGTATTCATAGTGAACCTAAATGACAAAATTAAATGGAGCAGGGGAAAAAAAAACCCCAGCATTTTAATGAGACATTTAAACAGAATTTCCTAAAAGGGATCTGGGAGTGGGAATGGGAATGGATGGCAGGATATTTGTGGAATCTTCATTGATGTTTTTCCCATAACTCCTTCTGAACAGGGTGTTTTTATAGAACCATGGAATCCAGGATGGCTTGGGTTGGGAGAGACTTGAAATCCCATCCCATCCCACAGTTCCAAGGGCAGGGACACCTTCCACCATCCCAGGCTTCTCCAACCTGGCCTTCGACACTTCCAGCCATGCTAAACCTGGGAATTCTATTCCAGGGCCTCCCCACCCTCACATCCAAGAATTCCTTTCCCCTGTCCCACCCAGCCCTGCTCTTTCCCAAGCCATGGACTGAGCTCTCCCAGCTTTTGGGAACTGAAGGAGAAATGTGTCTTTACAAAGACCTCAAAGGAAAAGTTTAAATTAAAAAAAATAAACTCTTAAATTGGCTAAATTTAAAAAAAAAAAGTGCTGTGAACTGTACCTGTTGTCACTCAGATTTAACACCCTCAGCTTCTGCATCTGGCCAATCTCATCAGGAAGAAATTCCAGTTTGTTGGAGCGCAGGGACATCACAGTCACGTTCTTACAGCTCCCAATCTGCAGGAATGGAAAAGCCACAACCATGGAATCCCAGATTTGGGAATGTTTGTTAACACTTTCCATGTCAGCTGGAGGCAGCTAAATTGGGTTTTAGGGAAAGGCACAAAAGGCAGAATTCAATCAGAAAATTGCATTTTCCTGTTGGCAGGAACCTCAGGGGATGGCTGGGGCTCCTCACAGGGACATTCCCAACTTTCCATGGATTTGCTGCTCAGTTTCACCACCGAGCACCTCAGGAAGATTTGTCCTTGCACTCCATGACAACACAATTCCCCAAGCAACTGCCTGAGCAGATCATCTGTCCCACAGGACATTCCAGCCTGGAGTTGTGTTGGCACCCTGGGCACTGAGGATCCCAGGCTCTCTGTGCTGCCAGGCTCTCACCCCCAAGCAAACCCTGCACTGACCTGAGGCCGTGGAGAAGCTCCCAAAATTGAGTGACAGCCCTGGGATTGTGGGGGTGGAGTTTGGATAGAAGTGTGTGACAGCACAGGGTGCAAAACTCAGAGTTTAAGGGTTTAGAATATAACAATATATATATAAAGCAAGATGGAGGTTTTAGGGAGGAGACCAGTCCTTTTTCACCTTCTTCTCCATGGGTCTGGGTGGTGTTTTGTAGCTGGGTAGAAAAGTCCACACTGCAGGCCATGGGTGGTTGGTCATTGGGTTAAAAGTAAAAATAACTTAGGTGTCGTTTCATAATTGTACAGTTTGTGCTTAAAAGGCCTTACAAAGATACAGAGACAACCATTTTCTACTTTGTTAGCTGGAACTCACATCCTGTGAGCCTGTGCCGTAGATGAGAGTCAATAAACATCTGAGTGCAAACACAAACTGCATCTCTCGAGCTTTAATCCCGGCTCTAACAGAAGAAAAGAAGATAAAACCCCCAGGGAAGGGTGCAGGGAAGCAGCAGCTGCTCACCTCTCTGGGCAGCTCCGGGAGGAAGTTCTCGTCCACGGCCAGGGTGCGCAGGTTGTGCAGGTACCCGATGGTGGAGGGCAGGGACTCCAGCTCGTTGCAGCTGCAGTCGAATTCCTCCAGCAGGGACAGGCTGGAAGGGGAAATGCCTCGTTAGTTGTGGGGCACTGAGGATTCCAGGCTTTCTGTGCTGCCAGGTGCTGTTTCTGTTTAACCAGTGGAGAGAGCTGTTGATGCCTTAAGTTGTAGCTTTCATATTTTAGATTCTGTGCTGCATAAGGATGTAGTTTTGAGCCTCATATTAAGTG
>VZUI01046330.1:0-50068 GCA_013401135.1 Cettia cetti
ATCCATCCATCCATCCATCCATCCATCCATCCATCCATCCATCCATCCATCCATCCATCCATCCATCCATCCATCTTAACTACAAAGATACCACTTCTGGCTCAGTTTGTTCCCTAGCTGCTAATCACTAGAAGATATGAGAGTGCGTCAGAGAACAACGGCTGCATTTTTTGGCTTTGTAATTTTTCCTAAACATCTGCTATTAGTCACCATCAGAAGCAAAATTCTGGAGGGATATTGGTATTATCCAGTATGACCATTCTTATATTTTGATATTATGTTCTGATAATTTGGCCTTACACAGCCTCAGAAAGCCAAGACAGGGTAATATCTGGGCAAAAGGGCATGAATCAAACATTGCTGTCAAAGCCCATTCACTAATATTTTGGAATAAGCACATAATAAAAATGATGAAGAATCCACCCTTCAGCTTGGCTGTTTGCTGCAAATATTATAAGGGTATTAAACTAAACAATGTCTTGTACTCATCTGGCTCTCCAGATGTTTTCTATGACTCTTATTTTCAATCAATCAGTTAACCACGGTCTTTGCTTTCCTTAGCAATGTATTTCCAAATCACAATCAAAGAAACTAACGGCAAATAATAAGGGCTAGATTGTATTTGATTGCTGCAAGTTGCTCATGGGAAAGGAAACTGCAAGAAACACTGCCAATCCTTCACACTGGCAGACCAGCCAGGAACATTTCCAGCCCCCGTGACTGCCCCAGCGGTGTGCTCTGTGCCAAAAGGGCTGCACAGCAGTCGCCTCTGATGGGGAGACCCTATGGCTAGCAGTGGAGGGAGCCATGCCTGATTGCTATATGGGACAGGAGATACAGAATAATTTATTTCTCTTTCCACCCAGCCCTTTATTGCAGCCAGCCCAACTCACTCAGAGACACAGCAGGCTTCAGTGATTTAGAGTTTATCAGTGGGTGTTTTCAGCCTGGCTCCATGAGGAAGCACAGCTCATATAATTGCTCTGTGTGTGCATGTGTGTGCACAGTTGTCTAAAAACTTTTGTACTTTTGTACCCATTGGGTAATTGTAGCTGAACCTGGCAGAAAGGTAGAGGTTCCAGAGATAATCAAGTTGGTAAGTTTTTGCAAATATAGAAAACTGAGGAGTTTTTCTACTGATGGAGAGGCTGCAGCCCACGCTTGGTTCTCATTTGACACAGAGAGAATCCACCTGGGAAAGAGGCTGGATGTATGTGAAGGAAAGCTTCAGTCAGAGCTTATACCTTATTAGATATAAGGGGATCCAGTCCGCAGCCAAGGCTTCTCTCCCCTATGGATTCTCCAGTGTCTGATAAGAGCAGAATTCACAGTGCAGCAATAGTATAATTCATTTAAAGTGTCAGTCAGCCATGAAACACTAACTCCATTGGAAACTAGGCTTCCGGAATAATTCTGGTATTCATGGAAATACTTGTTCCCTCACATACTGCAAAGCTCCAGGAGGAATTATGGGTGTTTCTCCATTGCTTCCAGTCTCCAAACTAGCGCTCTCAGAACTATCTCTGCCCAACAGTAGACTGGGTCTTTCTAGCACACACAGCCTCTGGAGGCTTCAGAGAGGAAAGTTGTACTTCACTTCTTCCCTCAGACCCAGGCTCAGCAAGCATAACTTGTCTGAAGAACCTTATTCACAAAAGAGCTCCCCATTCTCTTTCAGGCACAGAAGGGTAAAAAAAAAAAAAAATTAAAAAAAATTTAAAAAAAAAATTAAAAAAAGGCCAGCTTTCTGAATGGCTTCCTGGCCAGAAAGAATTGCTGGCTGCTGAGCTGCTGTGGAAAAATGCTCTATTGAGAAGTGTAAATGAGAATGGAATCTTTCTGAAAATCTGGATCCAACAGGGACTATTGGCACTTGAAAGTTTGGCCTTCATTTCTTTTGAAATACGTAGCTTTTAAATGAGCAAAATCTGAAGTGATTTTTCAAAAGTCTCCTGCCTTTATTTCCCCTTATTCCCAGGTAGCACTGAGAATACTTGCAGTATTGATGTCAGGCATTATGCTCAAACCAGGAAAAAAAGAAAAGGACACATTTCAGTTGTCTGAGTGCTCAGGTTTCCCCTAGATACTGTTTTAATAACAGATTCATTAGGAAATTCCCCAATTATTTGTATTGTCTTCCCATGTTAAAAGACAAAATGTGATTTCTTAATTTCAATATTATTATTGAATAGGGATAACTATTCCCTGCAGAATGAATGGATTATTCCAATCCACTCAGGGATCAGCATTATTTCTGGCTGCTACATTTCCCCGGGAATGCATGCTAATGTCATGATAGGTATTTGACAGTGGTATTAAAAAGTAAGAAAGTAGAGAGACATATCAAGTCATTCGATTAGTGATAAAGAGCAAGCGGGAGATCAGCACCTGGAAACACATGCAAGTTTTCCCATCAGAGAGAATCCCATGTAAAATGTAACAATTCTGACACCTGATCCTGGCAGAATGTAAGTTAGTGCTGATTTGTCACAGATCTGCATGGGAGCAGGGCTTCAATGACAAAGAAAGCAAAATTTACTTTCCATATAGCTACATGGTGCTGTTTGACTTCAATAGATGTTGCAAATTCTTGCTGGGAGTTAGACTCTGGCTCTGCTAAAAGTCAGGGTTGCAGGAGATTGCACTGAGATTGTAGGCAGGACAGATCAGATATTACACAAGCAAGGAGGAAATACAAACCTTGCAGAATTAACATATATTGTCACATTCTATTAAGGTTTTCTGTAGGGCTAGATCAGATTAAATGCATTGAATCACAGTCATCTTCCAGCATATGAAAATATTGTCATGGATAGAATTTTTCATTAGTGAAAAAATGCAGAATAATGAACAGTAGACAAAAAAGAGAGAAGATGTAAAGCCAATCAAAGGAAGGGCAGATGTTTAAAAAGTCTTTTGCTATTCAGGATTGTGATCCAACAAAAGCAATTATGTTTCTGCTTTCTCAATTTCAAAACAGCAGAAAAGAGCTTTGAGGTTTTTCCAGTGCTTATGGTCTATCTCCACACCGTTAACTGAACAGAAGGTAACATAATACCAAACATAGCCAAAGGCAACTGATTCCATGTAAAGCTTATAATTTGGGACATCCAGTGAGTTAAAGGGGATCATAATCAAGAAGGAGATAGATATATATATTCAAAAATTGCCAAAGAAATCTATAAGAAGCCTAATTAAAGTCTTATAAATCTGGAAGAGAAATCATAAAAAGAAAACTAAATCAGTGCCTACAGGTGGAAATTTCATTTGGTAACTGCCCTCTGTACTCATGAGAAAGATAATGTGTGGAATTTTGTTGAGTAATGACTGGCATGTGACTGCAGAAAAACAATAGATCCTCTTGGCAAAATACTGAATATTATTTTTGCTCAAAATTTTATTGTGTTATTTTTGAATAATAAATATCTGAGCTGTAATTATAAATACAGTCTACCACACTTCTCCAGTATCCCTAGCCATGCACCTAAACAAAAGTAAGTGAGGCTGAATATGGCAATCCGCACTGAACACAGTACACGTATGGGCCAATATGCAATAGAAGAGAGAGGAACATGACAGAATAGCAAGGGAAAAGATTAAATGCCAGTCATTCTATATTGTGAAAGGAAAACTTTCTTATTAATACAACATTCCTCCTGTATGACCTGATGCAGGTCTGATGTAAAGAGATGCTGCTTGCTAGTCAGAGTAGCACCCTATTAAAAATGGTGAAAGTCGCATTTCACCCTTTGTAGTAGTCATATGACTTATTAAAACTGTGCCATTGAAAGTGGTCTGTGGTGAGATACAAACACACGCAGTCATAGAATAGAAAGTTGTTGAAGTCCATGGAATTTTTGCCAGGGACATTGGTGGGGCTGAGATTTTTCCCACAGTTTGTCTCCTCTTTCTCTGATTCTTATTCTTCTGTGCTATTCAAACAACAGAATACTTTCCTTTCCTTGGCTCTCTCAACAAGGGAGGAAGAGGAGGCATAAAATCTCAGTTTTTCAGGTAAGTGGGTAGAACTTCTTCAAGGCACCATAAGATGAACCTGAGCATGATCCCAAAAGTCTCTTAGATGCCTACAGCTTGGGCAAAATGTAGGTGCACACTGAAGGTCACACAGAAATTCCTGCCAATCTCGACTGGGTGTTTCCCAGGCATATATGTTGCTGGGTGTCAATTCCTTAGGTGCCCAGTACAATCCTACTGTATGTGTCCAGCCCCTCCCACCCACAGCTGGCTCAAGTACAAAGGAGTGTGACCTTCCTGCAGGCAGAGGAGTTGGGGGCCTGCTATCCTATGTAGCAGAAAGTGCTAAGGTACAGTGAAAGAAAGGCAAAGCCTGGAGCAGGCCCTGAGGGTTCAGGAGAGCAAGACTCTTGGTCTTGCCAGAAGAATAAAGAATGAAAGGTACCAATTGCTTCCCCAAGACACAGGCTTCTGCCTTGTTTTTCTGGTCTCTGTCTGAAGCAAAGTAGTGCTATCATGTTTTTGTTTGGTTTGGGCTGGATTTGGTTTTTCTTTTTTTTTTTGCAACATGTGGCAGAAAAAGCAACAGCCTTCTTGTTTTACCTTTTGAACGCCTGCTACAGGGTTACATAGTTAGACCATTCCTATTTCTTTCCACAAGCTGGGCCTCCCTACCTTATACCCTGTGGAGTCAGAACCTACTGTGTTTGTCCCAAAGGTCCACAGCTCCGTAACGTAGGACTACTCTGCATTTTGACAGCAACTGAGAGACCTCCTGCTTGTTTTTGGGGGCAAAAGTGCTAACTAGAAGCTTTTGAACATGAAGGGGTGTAGTTTCATTACTCGGGATCAGCTTACAGTAAAGCAGTTCCCCATCTGGCTTGGAAAAAGGACAAAACAGGCTCACCTCCATCTGCAAAAGACCATGTCAGCACAGTCTCATGTACTCTTGGTCTCAGCGTTCTCAGCCACTTCCTTTGAAACACGACAACCACTGTCTGCCCTTTGTGCAATTGCCTGGCAGCTTGACTGCTTTGGAAAAAAAAAGTTTTCAGTTCTCTTGATCTTGAAGGTCCCTTAAGGAGACTCTCACTGAGAAAGAGGAGGTAGCAGGGAAGAGGACCACATCCTACTTTACACTAAAGTGAGCAGCAGTGCAGTCAAGGAGTCTATAGTTGCAGAGCTACATAGAGCAAATGTGAGGCACTGTTTTAACATTGCTTGTAGATAGGAAGGGCCAAACTTCAGGGTTCAGAGCCTCTCATCCTCAGTGGGAATACCTATTAGCTACTCCACTCACGGCACTCCTTTCTGTCCCTTCTGGCACTATGGTGTGTGCTTTCTGCTGCATAGTGATCCAGATAGCAGAGAAAAACAGAAGAAGCACTCTCTCTTTGCTATTCCCATTCTCACCTATATCCTCCTGATGAAACTACTATCTCTACATTATTGTAGAGCCGGCTGAGGTAGGGATCAAGTCCCAGTTCGGGGGGTCATATTCAACTGGTTATTAGCTAAGAGTGGTGTCACTGTGAACCTCATCCCCAAGGAGAGAAGAAACAAGCCACCTGCTTTCAAATGTGCAAGTAAGATAGCTAAACACAGGACAGCTTGGTTCAGAAGCTGACATTCAAAGGCACACTTAGCTGCAGCTCTGATGGAGCATAACTCCCCTTATTGGGATTTCTTATTGGCTTCAGTGTCATACTTAGCTTACTGTGCCCATGCTTACGGTATATTTACATTGATGAGTATAGACAGACATGTCTGCTCCATCTGTTATCCTGGCCAAATGAATATATGGCATTATCCTCCCACACATTAATCTTGTGAGCTTAGGTCCAGAACTGTAGCTCCCACAGGAGCAGGCAGAGGTCTCACTGTACCCATCTTCAAATGATTACTTTTTAAGTGCTAGATTTTGCTGGTCAGCGTCAAGGGAATTTAAGCTTTTTCTACTTGCATGTTGCCTATAACTTGGCCTGTGCTTGTGACCTAACCCAGGAATTTACTCACTGGTGATATCTAAAGCCAGAATGTCACTCCCTAGGCTGGATCTTCAAACTGTTGGGTCAGTGGAGACCTTGTGAGGGCAGCTTGTGTGGACACACTTGAATTCTGTTGAGGCCCAGCTGTTAGCACAAGCAGAGTATGAGTGGTGGCTTAGACTCACCTTTGCCCAGGTTACAATGGGTTATTATAATAGCCATTTAACCTGTGTCCAATGTCCTTGAAAGCCAGGCTCTGTGATGACACAAAGTGAGAGGTCAGAGTGTGCATCAAGGAACCTGCTCCTCCTCCAAGGATCAGCAGTCATCCCCACAATCACCCAGAGACAGCAGAATCCAACTATGGCACTTTGACATGTTTTACTTTTTCCCCTCCCCTCTTATAGCTTGAAAAGCACTGTGGACCTGGTCTTCCTTCTCTTCCTTGAGGCAACAAAGCTGGATTCTAGGACACTGCAAGGCACTGCAAGGCATGTGTGGTTTGTCCCACACGTGGTGTGGTATGCTCTCACACTCCAAATGTGCCAGTCATTCAGAAGCTTGGGCTGAGGGACAGAAGCAAATATCTGAATGATGGTGGTAAAAAAAGCCCACAAAGAAACAGCACATCAAGACTCCCCTTCAGCACATAGTCACCACCTCATTGCTGAGATAGGTTTACTCAGGTCCTGTTTCACTCCAGGGAAGGCAGGACCCTGCTTCCTCACCTGCCTGCCCAATGGCTCACTTAGAAGGACATGCTCCTCCTGACAGTGCACCAGTTGATAAGTAGTTTAAAAAGCCATTCCTTACCACCTCTCAGATAATAGTTGGTGCCTTCAAGAAGAGAAATCTGCCAGAGTATGTGCCATTTGGGTAACAGCATCAGGAAAGTCACAAAGCTCATCAGGACAAATCCATAGGCAAACATCCAGTGTACACAGGGCTTTAAGGGTCTTGCTTAGCACTGTGAATTTTGATTCAAGAGCTAAGCACCCCCTTCCGGGTATCACATAGATGGCTGAGCTCTGCTATTAGATGAGATTTTCTGCTGATCAGGGAAAGAGGTGGATGTACTCAGTTGTGTCCAGAAGTTTGTCTCCCTTCCCCTTTTCCCCCTTTCCCCAGAGGGGAATTACAGCCCAATTGGTTTTGCAATGTAACTCTGTCTGATTGCATCTTGACTTCCAGAAAGCGATTAAGATTTAAAGAGAAGAGCCTTTGGAGCTGGTCTTTTCTGCATGGTTTCTTGGATTATCTCAGGCAAATTGCACAGGGTAAAGCTTAGAGGAACAGCTAGAGAGATAATTTTAGCTTTTTGTTTCTGGGATTCATGTTGCACTGTAACAGATTAGCTATTGCCTCCATGAGGGTCTTGAAAAGGGAGAGAAAATACAGAAATACCTCAATTGCACCACTGCTCTGCCTCCACTAGGCTCTTCTAAATGGTTTCTGTAGGAACAGATGGCATAGGAATTGGCTCTGTCAGCTTTGTACGAGCTAGGAACTTCCTTGTGCCAAGGGAATCCTTGAATGGGGAGATTCAGAAGCTCCCCAGCTCTTTCAAAGTGGGTCAAAATGATCTAAGAATCTGGCCCATTGCAGCCTCATTTCCTCTGAAAATCGTACCAAATTGAGGGGGTGATGGGGTGGTGAGAAGATAGAGAATAAAATTTCAAAGAGGATCAAAACATGCCATTTTAGCTTTTGTATGTATAAACATGCATAATATGACATTTTGTTTAGACAGTTATTTAAAAAGAAACTTACAATCTTTTTAATTAACACAAATGCAAAGGAATAGGCTATAAATATGAACACAGGAAGGTAGGAGTTGACAGCACACAGCCTTCCAGACAATTTTTTTTCAGTTGTTATGGGGTATAATAAAATTTTGTTTTCCTTTGCAAATTTTCCATAATGATTATGTTTGTTTTAGGTAACAAATTAACTGTAGGTGACTTTTTTTTTTTCCATGTATCATGTCATGCATCAGAAGCCCTCACCTTACAACTAGAGTGGAAACAGTGAATGAGATTAAAGGATGAAAGAGAGAGCAAGATCACCATATGGGCAGAACGTACCTGAATGGTGGATGTGATATACCATTTAATTCATGCTGCTGATGCTATTGAAATATTTTTGGCTTCAAGTCTCATTACCTTACCTCACCTTACTGCTACCATTCCACTGCAGCCCACATTGCTTTACCTCTGCTGCCTGTCTGCCTGACTCGTGAAATGCTAAACAATTTTGATATTTACCTGTTTATGATTAAATTGCAAAATGATCTGTTTAGTTCTGTTCTAAATTAAGGTCTACATTAAATGTCATACCATTTATCTTTCATAAAACGAGACAGCAAGGACACTAATTTCCCAGGCACTCAATCACTGCCCGGTGTGACCAGAGAGAGTGGCTGTGGAGGCGCGTGCCCGCCATTCACAGCCGGCTTGACAGCGCCCAGGCGGAATCATAAAAGTCAATTAATCATTAAAAGCTGTTACCAGCCCGTATTGAACTGCTGTGGCACAAAATGTTAATCAGCCTCGCATCAATACCATAAATTCCTGCAAATTGGAGCGGTCGATAGCGCTGAGGCCCAGCAGGTCGATGGGAGGGCGCAAGGCCTCTCCGCCAACATGGTGGCTGGGCAGCCGCCCTGTCCTGTGCTGGCCCTCTGGGGCTGAGCAGGTGCCAATGCATCACTGCTCCTGATGGGTCTGTCAATAACACTGAGCAGGGGAGGGCAGCCCTCACAATTTAATCGCTTGAGGCGCCGTGTGTCGCTGCATATGTGGCAGCTTAAAAGCAGGGCCAGGTCAGTTGTTGCCCAGGGACGGGATGGGGTGGCTGGCGCCATGTGCCATTAACCCGGGTGCTGCTGTGGAAGGAGTCACCTGGAGCTCTCTGGCTTAGGAAACCATTCCCTGCTGAGTTATAATGTTACTCATGAAAGGTAGTGGAGTTGTTCATTAATTCCCTGCGGGCCCAGGGACAGTGTTTTTTATTAGCTTCTGGTACACCGCTGCCAGACATCCACGAAATGGGGCACATGGAGGTGTGGGCAAAAGGGGAAGGTCGCTTCTGTCTTGGCACCTGCCTAACACTTTTCCTCACGTAACTATTGCTGCTGTGGAAGTGTGAGCAGTACAAGTGAGCTGTCTGTGGAAGTGTGAGCAGTACCAGTGAGCTGCCCCTGAAGAAGAGAGCTGCCCCTGTGGAGAGGCCACTTAGGGCCTCTCCTTCTCAAAGCAACCCTATGTCTTCCAGTGTTGGCTGCACCAAAGACTCCACATGGGTTCCTCGCTTCCTTGCCACCCTTATTCCCATGGCCAAGGAGGACTCCCTGGCTTTCCAGCCCAGACATGCAGAACAGACTGGGACAAGCAGAAGACCCTCTAGAAGAGAAGTGAGTGCCATGGAAAGGACTACGTCCCAAGGGAGAAGGACTCAGTACCTTGAGGCCATCACAGCAATGCCCCTGCTGCCTTCTACTGCTTCTCCTGGGAGGGGAGAGATCCCTGCCTAACATCCATAGGGCTGCCGAAGGCTCGGCTGAGCCCAATCCATTTATCTCCTGTTACTGTTATTAAATCTGACCTGAAGAAGGAGGGGAAATAGCATTTTTGGGATTGCAGGATATTAAGAAACCTCTTTAGAGATGAAAGAAATGCCAGGTACTGTTACTCTAGGGAAGGATTGTGTTCCAGTGGTTTCATTGTCATTTAATGTAGAACATAAAGGTTAATGCTGAATAAAATAATACTCATGTTGATTATTTTAATAGTCTCAAAGTATAACTTTTTCCCTGGACTGCAGTTATCTAATCCATGTCCGGTATGTGCACCAGCAGTATTTTGTACTTTTCCACGGCACAGATATGATGGTTCCATTAAATTCAGGCTGAGAAGCTATTGTGTGTATCTCTAATACAATCGTTCCATACTCTATGGAAAATGGAAAATATACGGATCTACAGACATGCTAATTCCCACGATTTGTACTTTTAAAAAATTAATAAAAAAGTCCATCTTATTATTATCCGAGTTATAGGAAACATCAAAATAAATTAAGAATCTTACTGCAAAGAAATCCTCTATTCAACATAGACAGGATGATGTTATGAGTGTTCAGACAAAGGTAATACAGTCCCTTTATTTAATTGTCCTGACACCTTGCTCAGTTCCTCCAGCTATACTCTGAGAGCTAAAAAAACCGTCTCATTGTTATTAATTGTATTTCTTTTTAAATGTAATGCCATATTGCTGTGGACTAAGCTAATGAAACATACTCGTATTACCAAAATAGGTATATTTCTTCTTGTACAACACATTCTATCAAAACTGTCTGCTAAAGATATTGTGTTAAAGACCTTTCATAGAGCTTTATAACTAATATCTCAGCTACTCCAACATTTCTATTACATGATCATTAAAATGCCCAAGAGAACTAAACAATATAGTGTGGATACAGTTATCATATAAGACTTTAGAAATATTATTAATTCCTGCCACTGATTTATGTTAATACTAATGCTAGATTACATGCTATGGCTACTAAACAGCCACTGAATACCAATTCACACAAAGACAGTCCCTGTCCTCCCAGTGAAAGCTGCACTCTTCCGTTATAATGAGAACCTGAATTATTTATCTCTCTTTATCCTACAGCAGTTCACTTGACCACAATCACTTTTCTTCCCCCTGTTTCTACCACACATAAATGCATGTAAACATGACATAATAACAGCTACTATATTTGCCTGTTTCAGCCATATGAGATCAGACAGAGGATGGAAGCAAAAGTATTGCCTCATGCTGAGCAGGAACAGGGTATAAGGTTGCCTAAATGACATCCCTACCTGATTGGCCTTCAGTATTTTTAAATGCAGGTCCAGTGTAAATCACAAACTGAGCAATACAGAAGACTTCCTTGCTGATGGTTTCCACTGCTGGCAGCTTGTCTCAGGTGCCCACTGCTTTTCGCAGATCTAGCTGGGTGTGAACAGCTCCTCCGCAGCACGTGCACAGGCTCTGCTCACTCTGAATGAGACTCCAGGCAAAGCCAGAAGCGTGGGCAGGATCAACTACTGGTCCATTTTGGATATTCACGCAAGAAATCAGTTGCAGAATATTCTGAGTCACAGAATATTCTGAGTCGGAAGGCACCCACAAAAACCATTGAGTCCAGCTCTTAAAAGAGTGATACAGGGATCAAACCCACAACCATGGCATTATTGGCACCATGCTCTAACCAACTGAACTCATCTCATCTTTTTCCTAATCAAGAATAGAGATGTGGCCAAAGCTCTTCAACGTAAGAGGTGAGTATTGCATCCACAATGTTGCTGAGCAGTCCATGGCATTTCTGTGGGAGTACTTCTAATCTGTCTGTAACGCCTGTTCTGTAGTCTTCAGTGCTTTATGCATTATTGGTCAGAATGCATTTTTCTCCCTTCATACATGGCACATGTAATTTGAATTCCATCTGTGATATTTGTATGCTGCAGCCGCACTACCTGCTGTCTCACTCTGCACTTTGACTGGCCTTGGCTCATCCAGAGGGTAGGAATCCAGTTCTGCTGAACTAGTTCTGAGAATCCTTCTGGAGAATTCTTTGGGGAGGATCTGTTTTTCTGTTTCCAAAATAAAGAAGCTCACACTACCAACGTATCTCACCAGTTCTTCCATGTCTTTTGCAAGCAGCAGTGAAAAGGATGTTCTTGGTCAGAGCAGCCATCCTACAAGCATCGATGTGGAGGTGCGCAGATTCCCGTTGTGCACTTACTGCTCTGTGAATTCCAAACAGAGTTCAGAACTGCATGTTTCTTGCCATAAGGAGTTGCAGAATGCCATTTTACCTGGTGACAGGACAGGTAGGAACTTGATCTGAGCTACTAAGGATCCACAATGGCAACAGAGTAACATGCTGTAAAGGGAGGATGGTCAGCTACAGAAAGGGCAAAAAAAAAAAATCACTCATGAAAATTTGAACCACATCTCAGCTGGAGAGGAAGATGACTATTGTTATTCTCAGGAAATGCTGAGGAAGGGGTTGAAAAGATTATTTAGAAATGTACCACCCAAATTACTTTTGCTAGACAGTTTGTAATGGGAATAATGGAAAACAGAAAGACAGTTCACAAGGCAGCATCTGCCATTTGGAAGTCTTTGGTACTCCGCTACCTGTAGGTATTGGATGCACAAAGCTTGGACTCTATCAGGATTGTTAGAGGACCTATATCAGAATTTTCGGTATTCTTGACCTCTCAGTTACAAATTAGTCGAGAGGCATATTTTTCCACTGTGCTTTGAACTGTTGTTCACTGCAGTGTTTCACCGCCAGTGTCACTCAGCTAACAGGACGTCCTATGATGGTTTTTTCCACAGCCTTTGATTGTCCAAGGCTCTGCAAAATGCCTCAGTTGTCCTCAATGCCTTGATAGGCGATAAACCTATCAAGGTACACAGAACAATCATGTTAACCACTATCCATCTTAGTGATTCTTTCACTGCCAATTTCAGTCAGCATCTAGAGTGTTTTCACCAGAAAAAACTGCGGAGTAGAAATAGAAGGGTGAGATTTATCTCAACATGCCTTCCCCCACTTCCTTTCAAGAGACTGATTAAGCAGAATAATTTGTGAGTAAGTATGACTGTGTGGATGTTTGAAACCAAGGAAGTGGGTATATGTATGTTATTAAATGCCAGGGGCCACTGTAAGGACTTGAATCTCAACAAGAACTCTATGGTGAGCTCTGAAATACTTCCTTCACTGGAAGGATATGAATAGGACATTTGCTGTTAGGCCACAGGGATGTCAGAGTCCAACTGTGGAATCTGAAGATGGAGACTCTGTTTGGCTGTGCTGCTGACCCACACCAGCTCTATCTTAATTTCTTCCTGCATCTGGTTTACTTTGCACACATCTTCTTGGTAAGCTAGTGATGTCTGCTGGCTAATGACCTGCAGGCTCCTGAAACTGAAAGGGAGGGGAGAAGGACATCACTGACAGAGAGGCAGAAATGAATGAGGATGGAGGAGCAGAAGTGGCCCACAAAGAGTATGGGCTCTTATGACTGCGTGCATGGGGAGCTTGGGAAGCAATGTTCCCCACATACTGTGAATCAAATCCTTTTTTTAACCAAGGAAGCCTAGCCCTGCACTATTCAGTGATGTTATTGATATGGTGCCTCAGAGGTGGACTCTGAATTCTAATTAGTTGTAATAATTAGTAAAGTTCAGTACCCCAAAGATAGTATTTTAATTTAGGAAAACAGAAGGCCAGATTTTATGTGTTATAAATTAACTCCAAACCCTTCAGTACCACACTATAAATATCTATTATCTGATCTACTGGTTATGGTTGCAGTGGCTACCATGACAAACCATTTTTCTTTTGGGGAGCAAAGGTGTAGAGGTAGACTTTAACCTTTTATGGCAGCCTAAACCTAGAGTAAATTCCATTGAGTTTGGAGGATTTACACCAGATTGACAGTGTAAGAAATTAGGTCAGAATCAAGACAGTAAAGCAGTGCCATTTAGCATCTATCAGAGTTGATGAGGGCTTACCTTGTATAATATTTAAAACCATGCGTATTTTAGTCAGATAGGGAAATGCACTTTCAGAGTCCAATTTAACAAAGTCTAATTTCAAAAACTGGAGCCCTGTTCTCCTAATCTGAGTGACTTTAGATACATATGGGAATATCAAAACATGATTGCCCTGAAACTCAATCTTCTTCTTTTTAATTAAAGAAAGAATCCTATCTTAGTCACTTGAGAATCTGAAAGATAGTCTAAGTATTTGACACTCTGAAAAACTTTTAACAGATAAATTATGATGACAAGAGACAAAAACTACCATCAATAGCAAGAGCAAATTTAAAATAAAACTAAAGATGTTCTAATAATTTAGAAAAAAAAGGTAATCAATCCTGATCTCAAAATTCTTCCTTCAAGCCAAAAATAAATGTCTTGCAGGAATTAGTTTAAGTTATAGAAAGTCGTGACTAGATCTCCACTGTTGTAAATCAGCAAAGCTCCACTGATTTCAATGGAGCTGCACTAAGATAGGTTAGATAAGAATCTGACCCTCAATTGCTTTGTAATTTTTTTCCTAATCAACAAACAAAATACAGCTTTTAATATAGAGTCCTAGAATGGTTGGAAGGGACCCTTGAAGCTCATCTGGTACAACCTCCCTGCAATGAGAAAGCATCTTCAATTAGCTCAGATCACCCAGAGCCACGTTCAACCTGACCTTAAGGGTTTCCAGGGATGGGGCATCTGTAAATTTGTCCCAATGTTTCACCACCTTCATCATACAAAATGTCTTCCTTATATCTACTCTAATCTACCCTCCCTGAGGTTAAAGCCATTACCCCTTGCCCTATAACAACAGGCCCTGCTAAAATGTATGTTCTCCTCTTTCTTATACATCCCCTTTAAATACAGAAAGGCTGCAATCAGATCTCCCTGGAGCCTTCTCTTCACCAGGCTTCTCTACCTCAGTTCCCTCAGTCTTTCCTCACCAGAAAGATGTTCCAGCCCTCTAATCATTTTGTGGGCAGAATGTTATTGCAGTGGAGTAGAGAGGGAGAATCACCTCCCTCAATCTGCTGGCCACACTTCTCTCAATGCAGCCTAGGACATCTCTGGTTTTCTGAATTGCAAGCACACCTTGCCAGCTCCTGTCCAGCTTGTCATTCATGAAACATCTGTCTTAAGCCCTTGCATTTCCTCAGTCATAACCTGGTGTTTCTTTTGTAGCAGATATCTCAGTTTCTCTGTTTTAACAGTTTTTAAAGTAACAAAAAATATTTGAGAAAACACTTTATTTAAATCGATCCTGCAACCTTGACAAAATATGTGTCTTTTACAACACACTGCACCACCTTCTCCTGACTTTCAATGAAGAACTAGGCAATGCTAAAGGATTAATCTCCTGGCATAATTTTTCTGGTGTCATTCAGGCTAACATACATAGGACTGCACATGCAATCACATATCCTATATTGCTTGACAGGCTTTTGTTAGAAAAGTTTTACCAGGAACATCCTGCTTTTCCATTTTTTAAGTGTGCTCATCCCCACGAAGGGGGGATTGTATTGAAAAAATAGAAATTGAATACAGCTGAGATAAATAGATCACACTAATACTAACACTCCTCTGATCCCTGCAGGCAAAAGCTGAAAAAGCATTTCAGGCTCTGGGCTGATGCTGTGAGTGCTGTGCAGAGACTTGTGCTTCCAAGGAGCAATGACTGATGCAGGCTGTGGTTCCTCAAGTGGTCCTTCAGTGCCAGGACTGGAGTTCTGGGCAATGCTGGCAAAACTTCCTCCACAGCCAAAAAGTGAACAAGGTGGGGGATGCAAGATCAGCTTTTCCCACCAGATGAATTCCCTGAACTGCTATACTTCATGGCCTCATAAACACCTGGCTAAGCAAAGCATTGCAATGACGCGGAGCTGCAAATGAGTAGTCGAGGGCTGGAGGGTCAAGAGCTACCTAAGGCCATCTAAATAACACCAAATTTGTCACCAAATAAGAAGCCACACAATCTGCTACACAATCTGCCACAGCATACCACACTAAACTTTCAAGAGCCGTTCCACAGCCTGGATTACAGACGAGAAGCAAACAGGAAGCATAGACAAATGGTGGAGCTCTGGCATCCTATGCCAAACCAATTAAGCAGTCAGGCCCATGGGTAAAACTGTCTGGAAATAAAACAGCTTTGTGCCCTTCCTGAGTACAGCACAAAGAGAACTGGGAATACTGCAGAGCTGGAAGGAGACCCAAGCCAACCAGCAAATTGCAGTGTGGTGGCTACACTGAGTTCTGCCCCCTCAGTGCCCTTGGTTTTACAGGTGCAGACGTCCCCAGACCACCTTCTAATAACTTCTCATGGAATGCAATGAAAATGAAACCCATGTAGCTTTTCTCTTGTTGATCGTAAAGCTTTTAAAATTTGGGCATATAGATATGCAATCCTATTTTGTGCTGTGTTCTTTTCCCTTTGCAAGACTGGTTTATGGTCATAGCAATGGTAGGAGAAGGGTAGAATGCCTCTTATATTTTAACCATCAGGTAGTCATTATGAGCATTAAACAGCATCCTGACTGCCTCAAAATAAAAAACACCAGCAAATATTTAATGCTACACAAAAATTAGAAAAGTCTGGAATTGTCTCTCATTCACTAACCTTAACCATATCAACCTGTTCACATACATGAGTGTATCAAATGCCAGAAGCCTGCTGGGAACCCATCCCTTTGCCAGCTGGTATGCACTGTATTTTATCAGGACTTTTTTTTGTATGAGAAGCAATGAAAGAGCATCCACAGCCGTATAACAAAACAACATGAAAACCAGCAAACGCAACTGGAATTTTCTGAGAACAAGCACACGCGCTGTGTGTTCATTTATTTTCCCACAAACAGAGAAATAGACAAGAGGATACAGCCTGTGAAAACCATGCTTATCTAGGACAATATCACTGGGGCATAATATATTACTGCAGAGAAAGCACACGTACTTCCAGTTTTCACCAGGAAGAGAAGCTAACAGTCTGAGTACATGGAGCAAGCCACATAGATTGACAAGGAATTTTGTTACCAAATGTTCATCACCTCTTGAAGAAGTTATGTGCTTCGCTGCACAGTGGTATAATTTTTTCCCCGTCAGAAAGTGGAAAGAAATTCAGCACAGTGAAGGAGCAGATCAGCAACCAAGGGGCCTGGAGTTATGCCTACAAATGTCCTCTGCAGCCCTTGAGAGGGAAGAGGGAAAGGGGACCTGCCTGGATTTCTGCCTGGATCATTAAATGTGATCTGGGCCATCCTGTTGAACGCCTTTCCTTTCTGCAGCTGAATAATTTTTTGACTGAAAAAGGAGTAAATTTTGCACTAGAAACTTCCTCTTAAAACACAACACTGGTGAAAGACAAGTGGGATGATACATGTTATTATTAGCCTTTTAGTCTAAGATTGAATTTAAACTCGTGGGTTTAAATTTTCTTCTCACTTTACTGGTCTTGTTGCTTTCAGCCTTGCCTGCTCTTTTCGCTCCTGACCAATATACCAGCAGCTGTTTCTCTTCTAGTGCTGTTTTTCCCCGGGTAGGTAAAGTGAAGTCTCTCTTAGCACTGAATTCTGCACTAAATAAAATTCTGCCTTTTTAATAATGAATCCTTCCCATTGTCTCAGGGGCCATGCACACAATTAAGAACAATATGAAATTTAATTAACACATGATAATAATAAGGGTATTAATGTCACAGAGAACTCTGAATACAGACCCCCCACAGAAAATGATTTGGGAACTAGAGTGAAAGCCAGCTGCTAACATTCAGGTCCTAGATACCCAAGTGGCATTTCAACACCTGACCTCAAGTATCAAGGTACTGGAAGGAAAGATGACTGCCAAGCAATTAGAACCCAAGTGTTACAGATCTGTATAGGGTAATGCTGCAACAGGGAGATATACCCATAGGT
The DNA here is from genome assembly GCA_013401135.1 of Cettia cetti. Lineage (NCBI taxonomy): Eukaryota > Metazoa > Chordata > Aves > Passeriformes > Sylviidae > Cettia > Cettia cetti. Next base: position 17,464 of record VZUI01046330.1, read on the forward strand.
GGTGAAGGAGGGACTGGAGTCTGGGCACCAAGAGCTCTGACTGCCTGCAGCCTGCCCGAGGCACTGCCTATGGAGGCACCACAGGTCACATTAAAGAGATATTTCTCAAAGGGCACTCCTGTGCTAGTCACTATGATAGTCACAGGTCTGAACTTTAAACTGCAAAACCCATTTCTGGTCACATAAGGTGTTATCTGTTTTGCTATGTGTGTCTACATCCAGAGAGTATTCTGCAGCCCTGGAGTACCTTCATTGTTTGGGAACATCAAAGAGTACACGTTAAGCACCATCACAAGTACAATTTTTACTACTAAATCAAAAAGGCTACTACAAGATAAAAGGGTAGTGGGTTGAGAAAGGAAAGAAACAACTGCTGCAGACAGCACTTTCACTGGGGGAAAATACTCACTTGGTAACATTTAGATAAATCTTCATTACAAAATCCAAGCACAAAGGTAGACATCTGAAGTGTGGTTAAAGTATTTCCATCCTCTTGCTTCTCCTGTTTTTTCCCTCTCCCCAAGGAGCCAACACAGCTCTGGCAGTGCACACTGGCTGAGAAATGGGCTTCTATTCCTTAGACTGCAGTCATGTGCGTGTGTCTTCTCATTTAAGCTCTTCCATTCTGTTTCTTTCAGAGCCTGAGAAATCTGCTTTTGGGGAGAAGATAAAAAAAAAGAAAGACATGGGGAAGCTCATTAGCAATTTGTTTAGAATTTGAATGTCAGCATAGTCACTTATGTCTAAGTGACTAAAAAATGTATACGAGTACTCTGACTTTCAGCAAGAGATACAGCGTTCTAACATCAGAATGAACAATATAATTACTGTGTGTATGAAGACATATTGGTCTCCGTATAATGAGGTATTCAAATCTGCTCCACTTGAATCAGATCACAGAGATATATTAAACACACATGGCGAAAGAATTCAGTGTAAGGGTAACCATGTGTTCTGCCAAGTCTTTCTATGCATGAATGGGCTGCCAGGGCACCATAGGCTACAGACAAAGTACAGGAGAGCTGTGTTCAGAGGTAGGGAAGTGAGGTTGCAAAGGTATTTCCTCTTCTTTCCCTTGAACATGCGAGTGTCTCCCATTTCTCTTCCTCTTTTCACAGGCTGGTGCACCTCAGAAGCAGTTCCACCAGAATGTACTGTAAGATTACCGTATCATGGTTCCTTGGTACGGTTTATTACTGTGTATTTACAGCACCCAAGAGTGAGCTGGCTGCCTGAGAGGGGTAGCGATTGCAAAGGCTATTCTCAGCTTCGGCTGCAGAACTGTTTTCACAAGTTTCTGATGTTCTGGAAAACATGCCTCCTTTTCCAGTGCCACTGCAGCTATTTTTCAAGTGGAGGTGCTTGAACCTGCTGGCTGGTGGCAGTGTGTGTGTGCCTGATAGGTGCCGAGGATTGATTGACACATCGGGAAGCCAAGGCTTGGGCCCCTTGCTGTGCCTGAGATCAGGAGTACGATCAGGAGCAATCATTGTCAAAGCATAAAATGTCAATTTTTTGGCAGTGTTATTTCAACAACTAGATGCTATGAAAAACATGGTAAGATGAAAACAGTAGCTGTTTTGCTTACTCATAGAATTGTTTAAGCGTGGATACCATAGCAGATTGAGTTACACCCAGCTGCCAAAACAGACACGGAGAATGTTTCTGTGGGTCACTGAACATGGGTGGCTGAGCTACTGCAGAGACCCCAGTGTGACAGATCAGAAAAACACAAATGAATCAAGGCCATGATTTCAGTCTCTGCCACTCACAAGTGTGCCTGTGGTTAGATGGACAAGTTTCTCTGCTTAGAGTGTTGACTGATTTTAAAGGAAATTTTGCAGTGCTTTTTGTTCCCAGGGCATGTGTGATATTTATGATGTACTGAAAATGCATTTCTTTGGGTACAGCTGCTCATATGTCTGTTGGGTACATGGGCATTATCAGAAGATGCTTCTCTTTTCCATATGTTGATGAAGGCAGAATTTCAGGGTGGCAGGAGCAAGCTGGGAAGGCAGGAGGAGTCCTTGCTCTTGGCAGACACTGTGTCAGCATTCTGCAGAGCACTTATCAAGATGAGGATGGCAACTCATACAGAACATAGGTTCTGGGGAGAAAACATCAGTTCATGTGGCTGCCAGTGATACAAACGTGGTAAGAGATTTATCAGGAGAAGCCTGTCCATTCTTCAGAAGTGAAAACTCAGTTTTGAAGTGGAAAAGAGAGTGAGACCTATCTATCTCTTCAGAGAACCACAGCTGCCAGAAGGAAAGGTGTCAGATGTGGTTATCAAACCCTATTCTTTTAGAGGCTTCAGCAGTATCTAGGGAAGGGGAAGAGTCAAAAAGATTTAATGGAATAGCATGCGTACAAAACATCTCTTAGAATAAAGCTCAGACCTTGTACTTTATTTCACTTAAAGATGTACTACAGAGGGGTTTTTTTTGCACAGAACAGGTGAGGTAAAGCTGCAGATTTAGAAAAAGCAAGCTATGGATGGTTCCTATCCTTTTTTTGTTTCCATACAACTCTTTGAAGTCTATGTGGTGTTTCAAATATAAACTGGGATTCAGATCCCAGCAGTTTTTAATGCACATTTGAGTTAATAGCTCAAATATGTAGAGCTAGACTACTGAAAACCTTTTCTCATAGCAATATTTTAATACTGAGGTCAGCTATAACCCTATACTGCAATTCCATTGAAAGGAAAAGCACTACACTGTGCTTTAGTCTGAAAAAAAGAGACACATTCTTGCTTTTTAAAAGCAAGTGTAGTAGTATTTATTTAGCACAACAATAGATTTCTTCTTTCCAGGGCATGAGAATGCCTTTTAGTTTCACCAACTGTATCTGAAGGGTGTGGAAAATCAAAAAGGGACAAATAAGCAGATAGTTAAGCTGGATGGATAGACTGACTTCATCAGACAATGTTTGTCTGGCTAAAAACTCCCTTTCATCATTAGAAGAGTTAGTTCATATCCTCACCCTGTGGATGTGGTTAGCTTTTAATTCATTCAAGAGATGCTATCAAAAAAGAAGGAGGTATTTTTTACAATCCCAGCCCCAAAATAATACTGCTAAACAATACATAATTCATACCTCTTTAGAATTCTGAATGTGGTCAGAAATAAATAACAGCACAGGCATTTAAGAGCTATTCTCATAGAAAAAATGTAATTAATTGGTGTCATGCACAAAATATTTATTTGAGGGGGGAGTAGCATTGCTTTAATTACAAGTAATTGTTCTCAAAATCATGCAGCTCATAAGTTGTGCAGGCTAGACAGTGATTATGCATCAATACACTAATCTATCACCTTCATTATTTTAGTCATCTGGGTGTGATCATCAAATTTTGGAGTGTAACCCAGACAAGAAACCAGACATATCTCACGCTTATGTTCTTTCCAAATCGGTTTGTTTTAGAAGCAGTTTGCACTGGTCATGCAAATTGCAATGCTTTTGTTTCAAATAAAGATGGTAACTTAAATTAAATTCCCCTTTGTATTATTGGATGATGACAATGGAAAGGATATTTTTGTGATTGCACAATGGCCTAGAGGGCATTCAGGAGACCCCACTATTTCTACATCTTGCACAGGCTATCTTTGTAGACAGGAGATTCCTCTTTCTTAATTTTGTTCAAACTGCCCAGTGAACATACAGGGACTCAGCTACTGGGCAAACCAAGCAGGTTGACCAGCTCATTGCTCTCTATCTTAGACATGACCGTGGTGTGATCCCCACACAGTTCATCTTTAGGTGCTCTGTTACCCTGGGAAAATGACCCAAAACTCCTAACTACTCAGGAATGCGGGTACCTTAAATCATTAGTGTTTGTACAGCTTACTATTTGATCTATTTAAATGAAAGTAGCTACCTAGTCACAAATTATTGTTGCTACCGTTACTGCTATTAACATTACTGTATGAATGCAGAGCTGTATCTGTTATTAACTGAGGCAGGGCTCATCCCAGCCTTTAGTCATCCCTATCTGAGATACCACATAAGCACCCATGTAAATCAAAGTTAAGCAGAGGATTAAGTGCTGTCCTGCATAAAGATGGTTTAAGTACATGTTTCCTGAATCAGAGCATAAGCTGTTATTTTACTACTGTCTCTGCAGTACTGCTTTTTCTACCTCATTAGAATGAGAAGATGTTTGCATAAATTCCTCATATTGACACACAAGACTATGCCTGTCTCCCTGAGAATTTGGAGATTTCTTTCCCTTTCCCCCAAATTAATAAGTGCTGTCACCTGCATCGCTAAATACCAATTTGCTGCTTACCGCTAACAAGACCTCCACGTAATGTAGCTAACACTAATATTTCAAAAATAGAGCTCTCCTGTTCCCAGCATGTCTGACAAGAATACATTAGAGGCACCTGTCTCTGGCACCAGTATTTTGTTTTCCCTTTATCTGCCTGAGAAGAAAGAAGTCTAAAGCAGTCAATTTTGCCTTGAAAACAAAGCTTATGTGAGCACAGGAATGTTTCCCCATCCTGCATCCCCTGTTTCAGCCCTCTCCAATTGTATGGAGATTTTAGAAAGAAAGTAAACACTAAAATCATATCCATTAGTGAAAAACTAAGAATATCCCTTTATAATTTTCATTTGAAAACAATCAGGGAGCAGGAAATCTTTTAATTATGTTTGAAACTATGAGACTGGTTCTGTGCTCGCCAAGTCAAAGACATAAATACTGCATTATGCTGCAAATATTCTGAAAATATCATCAAGCTTAAAACAAACAAGTTCATCATACCTATTATTTATTTAGGTCAAGTTCAGTAACAATAGTAAAATAGAAACTCAGAACTGTAAAATCTAGATATTCCTTACCCCAAAGGATGTCAAATGGCACAATATGCTTCTATATCCTTTCTTTGTATTGCAAGAGTAGTTCTTGTCCTGGTTTAAACTTGGATAGAGTTAACTCCCTTCCTCACAGCTGTTATAATAGACTGTAAGATAGATTCCTTCTTTGTCCTGTGTACTTTGACACCTCAGGGAGGTGCCTTGGATCCCTTCAATATCAGTAGAGGGAAACCAGTGTTTTGAAACTTGATTCATCTAGTCAGATGTAGATGTCAGCCCTAGGAGATGCTGAGTAGGTACCTCCTAAAAATGCCTGTTTCTATGTATTTACTTTAAAATGATGTAAATATCTGGATGGAAATAACTATGTTTAGTTAGATGAATCCCAGGATTCTGGGAGCTCAGATGAATCCTCAGACTTCGCAGATCTGCTCAGCTGCTTTTACTAGGCTCTACCTCTGTCCATTGGTATTAGTTTTATTTGGATATCTTCTATTTGAAAACAACTGATTTGTGCTTTTATCCTTGTGACAATTACACTGCAAGCTGACAAAGTACTTTCACTACATGAATGTCTGTCCTATCTAGGATGGTTTGTGAATTCTCTTTAGCTTTCCCTTGCACTGAGCAGCAGATTTAAATAATCTTAGATGTGGATTTGATGCTAGTTTTGATTCAGTGGTGTTTGCATTAAAAATACCTAAAATATGTCCATTGATCAACAAGGAAATTGTGTTGGGTCTTTTCAGTATGCTGTCATGAAGACAGCCAAGGCAGCACTGTAAATCAATAATATTAATTTCAATGAAATCCATTGACAATAGTTGGGAAAATAGATGTAAAACTGTTCCGTTTCTGATTAATGTGAGAAATTTAACATGCTGTAAGAAAGAAAAGAGTACCCAAACAATACATTTGGGAGGGGAGGTTGTCCTATAATCTTTTGGTGTTTCTGTCATGTGAAAAGACTGTCTCCTCATTCTCCTTATGATTTATATGGTGTTTCAAGTAGGATCTCTTATTTAATGTTCATTCTTATCTCAATCTGATGTTCGAATAATGGCCACTTGTATAAAGGAGCAGCAAAATATATTGACTAATCTAATCTTCAAAAAAGATTGTTTAACACTTGTTGCAATTAATTACTATTTCATTATATATGTCTCTGCTCAGCTTTCTAGTAGGATTTTCAGACATGTGGTTTTCAAGAATCTGGAAGTTCTAAGACAATTTTGCAGTAGTTCCAATAAATCTTTGTAATGTAAATATGTAACTGAATGACCTCAGACTGAAGTTTCCTTCTTGCCTGTTTTCTTGAGTAAGGATCTAAGTTTGAAAAGGCTGCCTTGTTTAAATGAGGAGTTCACTTTATAAATAATAAGGCTGTATTCATTTTCTTTTACCAAGTTAGTCATCTTCTGACCATTTCATCTCCTCCTAGATCATGTAGCAATAAGGAATAAAGACACTTTATGGACCTCGTTTTTCAAACACTTACCTCACTGTACACCAGAAGCACCTCCCTTGTAGTCATTAGGTCTGATTTCTCTCATACTTCATTCCTGCCTGGCTTCCAAAAAACATGGGGCATGGGAAGGAGTTGGGGAGGTCTTCTGTCCCTCTCCTCAGGCCTCTTCAAGTTGTGGCTTACAACAGTGTTGCCATCCTCTAGGCTCACACAGGTGGAGTACGGCACCAAGCATAAGGAGCCCCAAGACTTGGAGATTCTCTTCTTAGAATTCCACACGTTTTACAGTTACTTTAAGTCTCATTGTGAAGAAAAGAACCCCACACATTGAAACTGGCCCTGTTTCTGTCCAGAATCTTTTATGTTCACAGTTGTTTAAGAAAACAGGTCAAGTCTTCACAAAAATTTAAATTTGCTGAGAAAAGAAAAAGCTGCAGCGAAGTGACACATTGATTATAACTAAAAACTTTTCAGCTGATTTAACAGTTGACTTTAGGCACTTTTTTAAACTGCGGAAAAAGCAATGCTTTTAAGATAATGAACATTGTATGATTGCTAATGAAATCCACATATGCATACATATATATATATATATATACGAGACATATGTATACACATACTATATATGTATGCACGCATATATATATGTGGTGTTTATGCTATACATAATCCATCTACTGTGTAGATACACAGTCCTCTTAAGTTTACGTAAAAAAAAATCAAATGTGAGGGAAAGGACATTTTTCAAATGTGGCTCTAACTGTCTTTTGTTCTATAGATCATTACTGATTGTTTACAAACCTTGTGTGGAATGGCTTTATGGCAATAGAGAGGATAACATACCTTCATTGTTTATAAAATCACAGCTCTTAATGGACCATATTAGCTTTAACACAAACTATTAAATCCTTTTCATTAAATTATTCTGTGCTCTATTTTGGAATCTTGTTAGCTCTGGGAAGTAGGTGCAAACTCCTAAGGAAACATGAGCACACATTGAGACCATTATAGATAATGTTTATTAAATAAGCCTCTGAGGATGTTTTTCTTGGGTTGCTCTCAAGCATTTTGAAGGAGTCGTGTTCCATGTTTGAGGTCCCATGTTTCTTCCTCTTAAACTATGAGCAGCTGTAGCACATGACCTACTTCTGTAGAACCCTGTAATGATTTCCTTCCTTCAGTGGCTTCAGGAGTCCCTCTTCTGCCCTGTGAAAAAAAAGGGACAAATATTTTAATCCAAGCAAAATGCTAAAGCAGGTTTTGTTGGTTTCAGGGAAGAAACTCAATACAGCTACATCACTGAGCGTAGGCCTCAAATTGGAACCATCTGGCCTGCAGAAGCACCATGAGATTGTTGGGAAAGGCATGGATATTTTTGCCTTGGGCTGTAACACATACACCTGCAGAATGGGTAGACATGTTAGCAGACAAGCTGGACTCGTGTAGCAATACAAGCCTTCCCTCACAGCGCTGTGGCAGTGCTGGAGTTTGGAAATTACCCTGATATGTTTAATAAATGCAATCACTGTACTGCATGCTCTCCAGATAGCAAGTATTCCTCTGTGCTTGCCATTAAGTTAATTCAGACAGGTCTGCACTCTAAGACCTGTGTCTTTTTGCCCTTCTTGCACAGATAGCTCCTTTGAAGACAAAATAAGGACAAGGGAAGGAAGACAGTAAGCACAAAATCATGCACTACATCTTAAGGCTGCCTCTTGCAGGAGGTAGCCTCATGTGATATTCATGTGAACTGGATTAGATTGAGAAGAGATTTGTGTTGGTAAATATTACATCTCTTGGAGAACACAAAAGAAAGCAGGAGTCAGTGTAATCCATCCCCCTTGGTGAGAGATTTGTAAAATCTCTAAGCTGGATGCTGAAGGAACAAGAAGCCACACACAGACTCTAAAGGTCATGACTCCAGAAACTGTCAGAAAGAGTCAGTGTCCAAGCCTATCCAAAAAAATGAAAATGCTTCTCATAGAAGCAGAAGGTGATATATCCTTTGACTGGAATGTTATTAAACAATTAAGATCACAGGTTGTACCAGAGCTCTGTACAGTGCCTGGTTTTCTGCCTGCAGGCTAGCGGATGGCAGAGCAAAAGACCAGAACGTGGCATTTGCACCTTTGTGATCTGCAGTTGCAAACACTACTTTGCACCTGCAAATTTGTACCCTGCCCCTACAGGCACTCTTCAGACAAAACTCTGAGCAGTCTCTTGGGGCTAAAAGGTTAAGGCCTGTAATAGCTGGACATTAATACTGCGTTATTCTTCTTTCAGGAATCTAATGTGTACAACATTCAAGGCGGAATATCTGCTGCTGGGTTAGAGAGTGTGGTTATTCATGTTATGCAGTAAATACACTGAAGGGGAACCGGTTCCCCCCAGATTTCTCTCACTCCACCCAGAAATCACACTGACTGTATCAAACTTTCAATGGGGAAAGTTTACACCCTGAACCTCAATCTGTTCTTTCCCATACTCCTGAAGAAGTACAAAGAGAACATTTTGGCCCTGCTCTGCTTTCAATGTACTCAATATTGCTAGCATCTGGAGTCATGTACGTGGGCTATCCCAGCCCTAAGCCAGGGAATAAAACAGACAGAATGTGCATAAGATTGCAGTCTAGTCCTTTGCAATGCAGAATTCTGAGCACTGCTAGTTCCCTAGTTGTCTTCTCTTTAGGAGATGCTGAAGCGTTTTCAGAGATAAATCCTCAAGGTGACTTTTTAATTGTTTCTCAGAGATAAACTCGGGAAGAGATAAACCAAGACTATGTCCAGTGTGTTTATATCAAGTGCAAAATCTCTAACTCTCCTCTCCTTCACTCCTCTGTAAATGTGAAGCAGCTCTATGAAACACCTACAGAACAGTGCCAGGGTAAAACAGATGATGGAGAGAGAAAAATATTTTTTCAGAGATCTGTGGAAACATTTCAGAGATTTTGTGGACAGTCAAATATAACAGAAATAAAGGTGGAGCTATCTCAAATGATAGTGCTCTGAAATGGCTTCCTTAGTTTCCAACTTAATCTTGCCTGATTTTGGAAAGGAAATCTGATGTCATGTATTCACACACAAGAAAGGTGGAGTTTAACACATATTGCCACAGACAAACTTCCTTCTGGACTCATATTTGATTTCCTTTTGCTTTTCACCATACCTTGGTTCGCTTCGCCTCACAGCAGCTTCTCACTGCTGTCCAAGCAAGCCAAGGCAGCTTTGCCTAATATACATCTCCCACAGTTTCCAGCGCTGTTTCAGCAACAAGATGAGAGTTAATGAGGCTCAACGCACTTCCTACCATACTTTTTGGGGAAAACCCCTTGAGTGAGAGCAGGAAATCCATCCTGTAAGAATTACAATGTAGTTTCAGTTCCTCAACTAGAAGCTGAAGAGAATACTGATATTTTTCAAAATACCAAATACTAAGAGTGGGGGTTCCCCAGCCAAATATCCCTTTGGCGCAACAGGACAATTACTCATTTCAGTGTCATTTAGATTTCTGAAATAATTTATTATATACTTGAAGAATGACGAAAATTTCCCTAAACCAGATTCTACTACCTCTATTTATGCAGGCTGTGCAAAGGCAATCCCACTGCTGACAGGAAAAAAAGGTGCTGTTTGCTTTGAGGGAGGGCATAACCCAACTCTTCTTCAAAGCCTTCTGAAAGATGGGGAAAAGCAAGAGGGCCCTAAGTCCATTTTAACTTAGGTTATCTCAACCAGTAAACCAGGGAGGCTTACCACAGCCTTGCTAAATGCCTTTAAAAAACCGAAATTCCTCCATCACATTCTGGGAGTAACAACAACAAAAAATAAATCTTTATGAGAAGAAAGCAAATGCACCTGTGAACTCGAGGACCAGGTAAAAAGAATTTGTAAGAATATAAAGAGAAAAGTAATTTTCCTTAGCAAGTTTTTTCCAGCCATCTGGCTCTTCCCACTCTCCTCTCCCCAGTCCTGGGGGTGATGGTCGTTGCAGCACACTTTTCCAGACACACACCAAACCTGACACATGGGCTGCAGCCGCAAGCCAAATGTTTGCTTCCAGATGTGCCTGCCGGCCCCAGCAGAGCTGCTCCCCCATCACACAGCTCACGACCCTGCGTTGGCATTTAAACTTTCCTGAGGTACCTAACAAATAAGTGACTGCCCAAATCCTGATCCTTCCTTAGCTCTGCTTCTGCTCTCTTTCAAACAAACATGGGAGAGGTGCTCCCTGCTTGCCTCCTCATGTTTCACAGCCCTGGCTGTCCCCTTTCTGTCCAGACACAGGCATTTTCTTCCTGTGGAAACTACGACATAGGACAGGAGAAGGAGGATCCATCTAAACACAGGTCTCATGCCTGTACACAGCCAGATGTTGCCAGAATCAGCATCTGAATCCAGAAGCAGGTGAGCACTTGGGGGCCCCATGATTTAGGTGTTGTTCAAGTGCTGTTAGAAGAGTCATGTATATGCAGTTTACAAAAATGGAGCTTTTTTATGAGACACTTTTCCATCAGTAAAGGCAATAGAGAGCTCTTTCTCCTCTGGAGTTTCAGGCCTTGGAATTCATTTTGAAATGTTCACAGTCTTTCGAGGTTGACGGAGTTCCAACTATTGATTTTCTTGACTTGTTCATAAGTTAATATTTACCGTAAATATCTTGTTGAGAAAATGAAAAGAAAAAACACACTTTCAAAATAGCAGACACTGGTAAGATAATGAACCAGACACAACTTTAAACAAGATATTTTAAGGAATATTAAACTTTCCTCCCCTTTTTTAAATTAGTGGTAAAAAGAAAAAAATTAAAAACAAGTGCCCCAAAACCAGAAGGGTGAGATGCCGTTTTTATTGTTGAGTTCATTACTGTGTTTATTTTGAGAGAGAAGACATTTTTCTCTTTATTTATGAGCCAGACATGAGCTCTTTGGAGGCTGTAGTAAAAAGACCTCCTTAGAACGAATTGCAAAAAGATGACTTTGCTAGAAAATTCTGGCTGGTTCAACCATATCCAGATGCCTGAGAAGCTTGATCATAGCTTGACTAACTCTCACCTACCCTCATCAAAGAACAGCCAAGACTAGGAGTTCCTAAGAGCAAGCATCCCACCAGCAGCAGCACGGCATGTGAAGCATGTGATGGGCTGCAGCACCGTAAGCAGATGCAATGGCTTTGGCTGTGGGGAAAGGTTGTGTTGCTGCAGCCCAACTGATTGTTAATGTAAGGCCCTGGCTTGCTCCCCTCCAACCTGCAGAAACTGGAGCTCAGTTTGTAGCCCCAATGTGGGTTTTGCTAGTACGCTGGTCTGGAGTCCCACATTTGTTTGTCAGCATCTAATCTGGAAATGGCAGCAAACCTCACTCACCCTCTTCCCATCTCCTCAGCCCCTTGCTGGCGAGAGCTGCCGACAAACTCACTGACAGGGAGGGCAATGCATGAAAGAAAACACAGAGCCAACAGAAAAATGAAACGCACATGGCAGGGAATAATATTTCATTTGTGCAGTAGCAGCCCTGCTCAAGCAGTGTAAATAAAGCAGGTTACTGAGATGTGAATATACCACTGTTTATAAATACTAGCCCTTCTGCCCAGAGACGTGCGTGAGGAGAGCTGGACACTCGTGAGGTCACCCCACCACATTTTATGATTTACATAAATCATGTCAACACCGTGAGCAGGAACGGCGGGTGAATGGTGCTGCATGAAGTGAACCATTCAGCCTCCTGTCACAGATCTTAAAACAGGTAGAAGCTGTTAACGGGCCCACCAAATCTCTTAAAATGTAGAGGGGATGAGGGATAATCCAGTCAAGGAAACAGGGCATTCACCCACCCCATGTATCTCAGCTGACAGAAACCTTCCTGAGCTCTGAGGAACAGAAAGCCAGCCAAAAATAGGGTGCTAGCAAAGGCCAGGAGCTAAACTTGTGATTAATATTCACCTTCACAGAGGTAGTGTGTCCCACCAAGCAACCACTCTAATGAAGAGTGCACGCCTAGCAAAGGTGAAGAAAATGCGCCATGTTTTGCTGTGTGCGGGACACTTCCTCCCCTTATTTACCAAGCACATCGAAAAGGTGATTTTTCTGGCAGAGGAATCAATATTTTGGGACTAAACGGAAGCCCTTCTGTAGGTTTGCCTTGCATCCAAGTACATGTGGTTTGGGGGCCAGAGATGAAGACAGTGGGGACAGATGCAGGAAAGCAGTGTGCAGTTTCCCATGAATTTCATTCAACTCCCCATGAGCACTGTGCCTAACTGGGATCACACCGTACAAGCCCAAAGCTGCAGTTAAGGATAAAAGCTGCAGTGACAAACAATTTCCTTTTCCTTGCCACTTCACAGTCATGTATCTTTCTGAGGTTGCTCTAATTTCAGTGGACACTAGTCCTTTTTGGTCCAATTTGCCTGTCTCAGGAGACAGATGATGCCATCCGGGTGGGTGCCTGAAACACTGAGGATCTGGCTTGCAGTCTTTAACTGTGCCCAAATTTCAGCTCTAATAACATGTAATTATGTAAAATAATTGTAAAAATTACAATCACACATGAATCGTGTATAATTATGCAAAAGAAATGTAAAAATGTAAAAGCGGTACAAAATCCTTATGATACATTGCTGGTATATGGACATGTGCTATTCACTACTCTTAAATACAAGTTGATTTAAAAATATTATTTTGACCATAAATCAACCGTGTTCTATGCGATTCCTGTTGATCTACAGCTGTGACACATTCTCAAAGAAGAACAGATGTAAATATTAGGCAAAATTGGGAAGTGTTCTGCGAAGTGTTTTTCACTAGAAGATGTGGATTTGTCAAAAGCAGAGCCTTAGGGAGGAGATGGGATTTTTAAAATGGAAATGCAATATTCAAACACAATTGGAAAATGTTTTTAAAAATTATCAGAATATCCTCTTTCTATAACTTACAAAAGAAAAGATGTAATTTTCAGACTGAAAGTTTCTGTTTTGAAATCTAAGTAAGATTAGACCAAAAACATCAGAAAAAAATATTTAAGTCAAAACACTTCAAAGCTTACCAAAAACCAACACTGCAGAATTTTCAATCTTTTCTAAATTTTTTGCATTTTACTCTTTAAATTCAAATTTTTTTTCAAGATTTGCACTTCTGCACATGCAGAAAATGATAAGTGCATAAACCCATTTTTTTCACCTCTGCAGATCTATAAAAAATGTGTTTTCAGCAGATCACAGACAGAGCACTCAAGCTTCAGCATCTTTTCCAGAGAAGCTTCACCCATTGAGAAGGCGTTGGGGGGAATATCAATCCTTCAGCCCTGGGGGGTCAGGAATTAACCTCTACTCTGCTTCCCCATCTCATTCTGGAGCCCAGCAAAAGCTTTTTTCTTCCAGGACGAAATGCAGAGGTGCCTTGCAGCTGGTGCCTTCCCTCTCTACATAGAGGTCACACGGCAGTGGGATCCTTTCTTGCACAGGTGGGTGACCTTTGTGTTCTAGTCTGGTCAAGGTCACAGCTTGAAGAAGCAGGTACCTGCTACCTGAAATGAAGCCCTGAATGAAAACTAGAGATTTGGGGGTTGCTACTGTGCCTTCCTGACAGTGATGTCTTTTCAGGGGCAATTAAATGCTAAGCATCGGTCTGTTGAATTTAGTGGCAATTTCAGTTGTATGCGGCATCAAGTCAAGGACTATTTCAGTTTCAGGTCAGCTTTTATTTCATGTTTTGAAACTGCAAGTGCTTTTTATCCAAGAGCAGCTTCTGTTTGAAATAATACAGCCTAGCTGTTTCTCTGTAGTCCTGATCCTGCATCTCAGAAAGGACCTCACTCACAGCCAGAATCCTACTGATAATCAGATATTTTCAGCAGGGAGACTGAAGGGCCCTAAGCACAGGCTGGGGCCTGCTGTGCATGCCTGTCTTAGTGTAGGGAGGGTTTTTAAGATATAGGGGTTTTCTCCCTCGAAGGCCCCCAACCCACCTGTTGGCAAGGCTCTTTGGGAGAAGAGTCACCTGCAGGATTTGATTTCAGATGCCGACCAAGATCAGAGGTTTGCAAAGGCATTTGATTCAAGCATGTCATTGGGTTCCCTGTAGGAGAGGGTTTGTGTACCCACTCATTCACGTCTGCATAGCCATACTTTATCTGTCTACAGGTAACAGCTTCCCTGAATTGCTTTCCTTAAGACTCAGGTTTTATATTACCAGGTAAATTTCCTTTCAGTTTTATTTGCATGGAGCAAGAGTGACATTCTGTGGCCATTCAGATTTATGGCAGCATTTCCTCACTCTTTTTCCCATCCCATAAATACCTCGTGGTATAAACCATCCTCTTTTGTTTTGTTTGTGGCTTCTATCACAGTTTGTGAGAAATAAAATATACAGGAATTCTCAAAAAACATTTCTGTGGCATAGAATCCTTAGGGACTGCTTTACCATGAATACCTGACAAATTCAGATGTCTATGTACTGATTACTATTTTATGAGAGCAATGCCTGATTTATAGAATGTAAGATACCAGAAGCATGAAGAGACTGTGACATGCTCCTCGGGCTCCACTCTAGCTGGCTTAGCTTGTTGTACTTGGAAGGGATGTGGAAACCATGTTCCAAAACCCCATAAAAAAATAAAGCGGAGTGCTGTTTAAAACAAAGCAGTGGGCTTTTTAGGCACTTATGTGCTCCAGATAATACACCAATGACACTAAATTGAACTCATTTAGCTGTAAACATGATATTACATTTGACAGCTTCCAGTGGTAAAATACCAGACAGTCCATGCTGAAGAGAAAAGAAACAATATGGAAGGAGAAAAACTCATCAAAAAAGAAGCCACAAAAGGGCCAACAGGGGAAAAAAATACCCAACAAAACCCCAGCATTTTTCAGTGGTTACAGTCATAACACGGCACAGACATGCATGGTACCAAAAGCAACCTGCCCAGTTTAAACAGTGGAAAGCAGGCGCTGGAGTTTATGTTGTTTCCCTGTTTATTAAAAACGGATGGGAGCACTTGACAGAAAAATCAAACTTCTGGTCATGGCTCATTAATCTCTGTTGTATCTGTCAGATATGTGTGTCTAGAGTTTCAACAAGGCTCTAGAATCAAGATTACTGCTGAGCTCTGTTGTTTTCTCTAATTTTGAATGAGGGGAAATGCTGCCAATCACCCCAGGCAAGAGGCGAGTGCAGGGCCATGGCTGCAACCCTTTGTAGCCAGCATCTCCCTGCCCAGTGCTTTGGATCTGATTTCAGAGGCAGCAACTCCTCTTTCCCTTCCCCACCACAGCCAGTTTTGGCTGGCTGCCTCCCTTCCCTTTCCCCTGAAAACCAGAATCATTGCCCACCACCAAAGCACATGTCTGTCAGTGTTAAGGTGATGACGAGGTTGATCCGAGGCAGTGGCGGATGCTCCTTCATCCCTGAATTCTGCTCTCATACAGGAAGTGTTAATCACATTAATCCACTGAAGACAGTGGAGCTCCTCCTGTGTAAAACCAGGGTAAGTGATGGGCTCAGCAGGCCTAGAGTGGGCTCAGCAGGTCTGAGACGAATATGGTATGAAACAATTAGCTGCAGATGGTATAGGAATCTCGTTTTCTGGAAATACAGATTTTGCCTGGAGATCTTTCTATATATATTGGATTTGTCAAACTGATAATGACTTGAACATTTGGAGAGAGAGGATAACCCACCGCAGGGCCAGATGCAGCTGTGATGGGGAGGATGTAGGATGTATATTAGCCTCAAAATGTGTCTGTCTCCCCACTACATTCCTATGCCAGTCTGTGGTGGTGGGAGGATGGATGAGGCCCTGAGTAGAGCAGGGCAGAGGAGCTCACCCGCTGCCTCCCCTTATGCCATTACTTTCCTTATTTGCTTTGGACATTGCTCATTTCTTCACTCATTCTTTTCTTTCCCCCTTTCCTCCTCTTTATATTGTCAGTATTGCTGTTTCCAGAGACAGAAAAACTGATGGGCACTTAGAGGATGAGGCACAAGATTTAGCTGCTGCTTTGCTTAAGTGCAAAACATAGGCTGTTGTGACAGGAGGTTTCCAGCTCTGTCTGCCAGAGGACAGGCTGGGGATTCCTTTCAGTCCTGATACCACAAGCACTGTTTTTCAGGCAGGAACAGTGGACTCACACAACACAAATATAGACACAGACAGAAAAATAGAAAAGAAAATATGGTGTTTTATGACTACAGGTACACTGCAAGCAGGCAGCCTGACCCTCACTGTTCACCAACTGTAAATGGCAGTAGCAAGACTGTGTAAAAGCCATGCTTGCCAGCTCCCTTTTCAATGAAACACATGGAGGTTCTCTCCAGGGGATGTCTCTCCTGCTTGCCAAAGTCTGCCCTCAAGATCAGCCCTGCCTGCTGTGCCAACTGCAGGATTGCAGGCACGGCTGCCGCATGGTGTTTCAGATCATATGGAAAGCCATATTCCTGGGGATGTTCAGATATGCCAGAGAGGCTGTCTGCATGGCAGTCAGCTGGACTGGGAGTGGGCAGTAGGCAAATGGTAAAGAGCAGCGCTCAGCCTCTGTGCTGAAGCTCGCTGTTTCTGAAAAGCACAGGCATAGCCCTAGCTCATACTTAGCAAAACTTGCCCATGCATTCCCAAGATCATTTTGAAGATCAGATTTATAAAGATAGACTTATTAAAAAACAAAATGTCCTACTAGGTCTTAACAGACAGGGTGAATGCAGTTGCTTGCTATTCTGCATTCAGTGTGGTGGACCCTTCTAATCCCAAGAGTTAATTCACATTGTTTTAATGTTAGCTCCTATCACTTAAAATATTTTTCCAGTGGGTTTTTAGAAATCTGGGTTCTTGGAACAAGAAATCTGGGCCTCCTGACCTGTTTATTCTTGCAGACATGTGAGTGGCTGTACTAGTTGGTATAACTTGCTGTTGCTCAGAGAAGACTGTGCATCTCTGTCTCTATACACATATATATTTGCAGCATTTCTGAAGCTTCTCTGTATTTAACACTTAATTTTTTTCAATAAACCATAGATGACGTAGGAGCCATTTTCAACAGCCACATCAGCACTTAAGCCTGGATCCTTTAAGCTATTCAAGTACTTATATATAAATATATATCTCGGTGGAAGTGTTTCAGACATCTCAGCGGGTTAGATGAGTAGCTTCCACTGAAATCTACCTCCAGTTCCAGCTTCCCCTCCGTTGCTTAAGTTGTTCTTTTGGGATTTAGATACTGAGATGACAGGTACCTAAAATATGCAATAGCTGGATGACATGCATAAGGTAAAGATGGGTGTTTGAATACTGGAGGATGCAGGATCATCTTTAGCTGCGGGACAGCTCAGGAAAAGGCCACGTGGCCCTCCTTGGTATCTTCTGGTCACCAATAGCCCTAGAGTAAAATTGTCAGGCAGTAAATGCTGACAGGTATCTTGTTACAAGCTTGGGTATGCAAAATTTCTTGTGCACGCATGGCACAGGGAAAATCTCTTTGCTAGCCAGCTTATTGGGAGTCAAGTCATAATAGAGAGCCTCTCTACTGGGAGCAGTGCAGGTCAGCTAGGCTGTAATTGAGAGGAAAAAAGGGACCCACACATCAACCTGGCAGAAATAAGGGCTTGTTTCATTGAAATAGTGGGGGTATTTTTAATGGCAACCTGGCAACTGTATCCTTCAAAGAGCGGTTGCAACTGCTGCCAGGTTGGCAATAGCTGAGTGGGCTTGTTGGGACATATTGCTTCCCAACTTGGTGCATCTGTCAAACAAAGTCACTAACTATGAACCCAGGATTTGTTACATTCTTTCATCCTTTTGAGTGTTAATTTTTTTTTCTAGGAGACATAGAGAAACCTGAGGTAACAGACCTGCCCCAACTCTACTCCTATCTCCAGGACATAGACGATACAACAGTCCTTGGTGTCCTTTACTTCATGGTGTGACAGCAGCATTCCCTTTATTCTCAAAAAAGACTTTGTGTCTCCTTGGAGAGAATCACAGAATCATAGAAGGGTTTGGTTGCAAAGAACCTTTAAAGGTTGTCTAGTTCAATCCCCTGCAATGAGAAATCAGGAGGTTCCCTTGGGTGATGTAATTTAGTACTGCTGTGTACCAAGAATAACATTTTTAGGCAGCCACCATTGTCCTTTGCCTTCACAGTTTCCTCTCTGCTCTCTATTGTTGGTAATTTTTTTGCATGCATCTGTTATTTGAACAAAATAAAATGTTTTCAAGTGAGTAAGCATATAAAATCAAGTTACTTGTAGTTTGCTGGGAAGGTTAGTGGAAGGCAATTACAAATGTTTTTATGCTTAGCAAAATATAGCTGAAGATGTTATTTGCTTTGAACTGCAAAACCTGAAAGCACAAACCCTTTTGTTATTTGAGACATGTCACTAAAAGAATCTTTTTATGAAGGGAAAGCTAAAAACCCCAACAATATTATATTCAGTTACCCTGAAACTGCAATCTTTCCGTCTGCATCTCTGTTTCTACCATCAGCCATAAAAAGCCCTTCTTCTTACCACAGAATGTATCAACTGCAGGTCTCCAGTTAACTCATGTGTGAAATGTGCTTGATACCAAATGAATGGATGATCATAAAAACAGCGTTCCTTTTTCCTGGAAACAAAAAGCATGGTGGTGATACATATTGCTTCTGTTTTCAGCCAAAGACTATAGTACCAGATGGCTAACACAACCGTAACAGCTAGCTGCATCTGGATTAAAAAGTTTGAAGGGTGTGAGCTAATCTTTAAAAAATGCCAGATAACTTTTGCCTCTTTAAATCACGCTGCAGCTCACACCATCCTAGGACTGCTCAAACATGCCTTAGTCATGTTCATTAAGCAAAATTAAACTGAACAAAAGGCTAGTAATTGTTTTTGTCAAGTCAGAGGTCATCTTTTGGGATATGATCCAAAATCCACTGAAGGCAAGAGAAGATGTCTCACTGATTTTTCTGGCCTTGAAGTAGGAGCCTAGTGGTTATTCCTCCTTTTCCACATTGATTACAGCTGCTTACTTGTTTCTTTGTATGACAAGACTTTTCAAACTCAAATGTACTTTTTCCCATAAAGCAAGACTTTTGGGTAACAAAGGTTGTAATTGGAATACTGATCAGATAGAGAAGAAATATATCTTTTTGCTCTATATGATTACGAGGTACCTGAAACAATAACTTGTAGTGAGGCACTGGGCTTAGCTATAGGCACTTGCATTGCAACAGTTATTTCAAATTACTTTTATTTCAATATCTTTCATAATCAGCTAGAAATTAAATTAATACACTGTTGGAGAGGACATTTGTTTGAAATGGCTTTAAGGAAAAAAGCATTTTTATTCTGTGAACAGCAAGGCTGAAATGTGTGGATGATGGACTAGATACAGAGCCACTGTTCTTTCTTTCCATAGACTGTGCCAGGCTACCAAAGTTCTGAGTGCTAGCTCATGGGTTGGTTTCGCTTTTCTTGCCTCTCCCATTTTCTTTCCTGTAATGGTAGCAGCTTACCATAAAATTCCACAATTTCCACCCTAATCTTTGCTAAATTGTCAGACACTCAATGCGAAGAGTTTCGCAATTGCTCAGTGTTTCATGGAGTTAAAATGTCATAACAATTCAAGTATTTTTTCATTTGAGAACGTCTACAAAACTTCATGACTCACTCTACTAGGACAGAGAAAAAGAACAGCCTTGCAATACATCATGCCATTTCTAAAATGTTGCCTATCTTAATGGGGTCAGCACTGACATTTGTCTTGAAAGCCACCCAGTTACAGCGAGAAGTTCTCACACAGCCTTCCCCACAGATGGTGAGACCTGCCAGCAGTTTTATGGCTCAGCAGTGAATGGCTCTGCAGCTGTAGGGGCATACCTGCTGGAAGGCTGCCTGAGTGATACAGACAACACAGGCGGGCAGCAAAAAACCCCAGCGCCACTGGTGGCTTCCTTTGTTTAATCTTCCTCCAGCAAACAAAAAGTGACGTGGCTTCAAAACAATGGGAAGGAGGGAGAAAAATAAGGGGAGAGGGTGCTACTGAAAGATTTAGTTAAAGTCTATTCTTCTCTGCTATTTCTCAGAGTAGGGGTCAATGGTTTAAGTACAACAGGCTTGATTCACTGCCTGGATGAAGCAGATGGGGCAGATCGCCAGGCAGCGGCTTCCAAATAAAAGCTGTGGAAGGCAGCTTTAACTTTCCCTGCAGACCAAAGGGCCATTATATAGTGAGAAGGAGGCACCTGACCTGACTCAGCCTTCACTTCCATCTGCTCTGGAGAATCCTTCATACAGCAGTTTGAGTCAGAAGGACCACCTGAACTATCCCTTTCCTCCTCCACCAGCATCTTGGAGATCCAGTAGAGGAACTGACAGACAATCTGCGACAGACAAGCACCAGCAACTCACAAAAGGTCCCCTTGCCTGAAAGAGGAGAAAGTCTAAGAATGAAACTAGAGACAGCATTGGGAACATGGACACTTAGAGGGAAACACAAAGAAAGAGAGAGCTGACGTTGTTCAGCATCATGGCCAGCAGCCTGACTGTTGCTGTATGTGTTGCAGGCCTTGAGATGCTTTTAAAGCAGGGAATGAGGTAAGTCTACAAACATCTGCTGGGAATTCTTCCCAAGAGAAAGATGAGTGAAGGGGTGAAAATTCTTATTTGGAAGTGCAATAAGTGGGTAATAACTGCGGTTTCATGGGACAAGGATGCAAGATTCAAAACTATACTAGGCAGTGAAGATCCAAGAAACTGGAAACAAGCAGTTTATATCAGGAACCAAGATGGAAACCAGAAGACAGAAGCAAAAACTTTAAGTCAATATGCAGTCTAGAAGAATTATTTTTTTTATGTAGATGTCAAAATATGTTTTTGTGGCACTCAGCTTTCCACAATTTTCCAAGGCTCCTTTCCCTTCTCACACCTGGAATAGACCCTAAGAAACCCCTCAGAGACCTGATAGAGGAATACCTGGAATTAACACACACAGATAGTTACTTCTTACTGTGTTTTCCAGCACTGGTGGTCTGCCTGTCACCGTCAGTCTACAGAGGAGTCTCTGTTTTATACATTTTCTAGATTTTTAGAGACCCTGACTTTGAGCTACTAGCACCCACATTGTTTCCCAAGCTTTTGCGACGCTTGAGTGTGCATAGTGATACACTGCACTGACGAAAGGATATTGTACAGATTCCTATCCCATGTATGGAAATGTGTGGATAAATTTTTCCATGTCTCTTTAGGCTCATGTATTATTAGCAAATAGTCTGAAAGACAAATAGTTAAAAATAAATCACTCAACACATTGTATGTCCAGAATATTCTACTGTCAGTAGACATATTTCTGTAGTAATACATATTTCCATAACATCTTTTTTTATTTGCTGATTCATAATTTTTTTAGTTCTTTCACACCAACCTCTGCTTGTTTCTTGAGTCTCTGAACAAGCACAGCATAATTGCCTTTCATATGTCCAATATCTACCACTGCCTTTCTTTCAGCCACAAAGTTTCCTAGACACCAAAACAAAGCATTCTTCAGTACATGTTCAAGAGCCTTGCTCTCATAGATCACTAACTGGGCATTCAGTTCCCACATAGTTCAGTGCTTTGCTAATACTGAAGAAAACTACTCTTGCCCAACTCCAAAAGGATTTTAATTTGGAATTCCTGTTTTCCATGGCAGTTATGTATGGACCAGGCAACAGATATTCAGCCACAATAGGAAAAAATGTGCCATCTACATCTACAGGAGAAGAGAGCAATGATGGAGGAGCTTGATTTCATGGTCCTGGAACAACAGGAATACTATAACTAGGTAAAGTCATAATTTCAGCCTTCTGCCCTGTCCCTGCACATTATCATCAGCATGTAATTCTTCAATTACCCCTGGACTGCAGTGATGAAACCTTGACTATTTTGACTTCAACGGATTTTGAAGAACTGGGTCAGAATGCATGTATGACAGATAATAAGCTTTAACTATAAAAGCAATAAAAATGCAGAAGGTGCTATTTGTGTAATATAGTCCCATTAACATATCACACTTGAAATCTTAATTTTGGAATTTCCTGAGGTAATTTTAACTATGCAATCTTCACTTTACATTAAAGTCCTTCTTGTATAACACCCAGGGTGGCACAGCAAACGTAGCAGGAACTGAAACGTGGGTTTCTGAGCTTAGTGACTCTGCTGCCTGAGCTTAAAGATGGCAGTCAGGAGATACACAGAGTGCCAGCATGGGTTACAGTAGCATATTCTTTAGTTTTCTGCTACTCACACCCTTGTTTTCACAGCAGAAAAGGAAGATCCACAGGCCTGAAGGAAACTGGATGGAAGTGTTCCTAGACTCAAAATAAAATAGTAAGATTTATTTTGAGTATTAAGACACATATGCATATATGGGGGTTGGGAGTGAGGAAAAGAAAAATACTCAGCATGGGTGTTAAGGAGAGAAAAACAGTGTCTGCTTTGACAGTTAGTATTTGGTGCCCTCTTCTGCACCCATCCGTATTTTTGAAGTTCTTTAGAATGAGGAGAAGGGCATCTGTCTGTCGTCCATTTCTACATAGCAGTGCTTTGCTGCGAGGGGCAGGGGGTCATCCTAGCAGATGTCAGCCATCGTGGTGATGGGAAAAGTAGAATCTTTTTTTAGGTGAGAGGAATGTGTTAATAAAGGATAAAAGGCTGTGAATAGAAGTAAAAAAAATATTTAACTGAGATTTCAGTTCTGACATCTAAATTATTATATTAATAAAAGAAGGTTGTATTTTGATTGTGACTGAAAGAGGAGTATACCATATATAAGGTATATAATCAGTTTAATCATGTGCTGATCCCAGGACAATCTCATCCCAATATTTTATGAAATTACAAATAATATATAGCACACACAATTCTTCATAGTAATTTAAATGTCGCTTTGCTAAATGAACTTGAAGACAGATTTGCACTTATTGAATGCAGAATCATTTCAATATTAATTTCTATTTTTTCCATTACTGAAAGATAATTTTATGCTAGAATTTCAAATACTTAAAACCAAAATGTTTACTAATTCTGGTATCAGCTTTTGAGTCTCAGTTTGAGTTTCAAATTCAATTGGAAAGTTTCCTAACTACTTTTTTCTGTCTACCTTGAACTTTATTTCATCCACAGATGCACAAAGCATTGCAAATGTCTTGCAGCATTCTCTACCAGTCTGCCACAGCCTAGGCAGCTCTTGTTTCCTGCAAGATAATTCATTTATTTTGAAGAGGAATGGTATGGAGGTTATAATTGTGCCAGCTCACAGCTCCTCCACAGAGAACTGAAGAGAGAAGTATCTAAATTATAGACATTGCTATGAAAATGACAAGCCTCAGGTTCCCGTACAACAGGTCACCTGAACCCCTGACCCCAGGCAGGGTTGCTCAGAAGCATCATGTGAGCAAGAAATAGCAGAGTGAGGTCTGGTTTTACCCTTCCAGGTATGTTTCTGTTCCTGTTTATTGCTGGTTGACTTCATGACAAGAAATCCATTTGACATTTTAAGATTTTCTTTCTTGGATACATAGGTTTGAGCAGCTGCTGCTAACCTCCCCTACAGTTTTGAAGCCAGTTTGTTTTCAGTCAAGTTAAACCTTAGAGCCAAAACTGTCAAACTTGGGTGACTACATTCCACAGAGAGACATGAAAGCAATTGGCCAGATTTTTGAGGGTGGAAAACATTCTGAGTTTGGATCAACTTAGCACCTCCAAAAGTCAGGCCATTCATTTAAGCGAGTAAATATGTATTTAGATTCCCAAATAGACTTTTTTTTTTTTTTTTTTTTTTTTGCAATAGCTGGCTATTGTCTTCAATTTCCCTCAACAGTGAAGTGCCATTCTCAGTAACCTGTCCTGAAAACTGTTACTTTCTTTCTCATTTTCAAACTTTGAAGTAGAGAAGATACATCTTTGGTGTAATGACTAAGTTTTATACACATGTCAGAGGATAAATAGAATGGGGTATATGACAGAAAAAGGCTCAGGAAAATATGCAGACTGAGCCTTTTACTCTGAGCAGGCACCCGACCTCAGAAGCAGCAGGCACAGTGCGCCCAGGCAAGCTCATCCTGAATCTGACATATTATTGTCACTAAGCAGATCTGAGCAATATAAGGAAATCTTGCTATACTAGATCTGCATCTTACCGTGAAGGAGCGCAAATCCCAAATGCAAGAACATCTCTGCAAAGCTAACTTTAGCCTAAATGTTGCCCAAGTTTAACCAGGATCCCAACTTCAGCATGGTGAAGCCTGTGGCTCTAACTGGCTGGCCCATTAATGGATGCACTCTAACAAATGATCTCCCTGTAGCAGGGACACGTTAGCTCCATGGGAAAGCTTCAAGGTTATACAGTCCTTCAGTGCCTTCTGCTCATCTAAAGAGGTCGGCATTTTTTTATAAACAATGAACTGGGGATGGTTTGGTTTGGTTTGCAGCTTGCTCCAGTAGAGAAATCCATAGGATGCCCATCCACAACTGTTAGTATTACATACAAGCATAGCATGGACAAAACAAACTAGTGTTATTTCACAGTGGTGGCTGCTTTCATGCAAACAGAGCTTATACAAACAGAGTAATTCAAGCACAGATAATTCATGTTAACTCTTCACTGAAGACACATCCAGCAGTGGTGCATAGGAAGTGATTTTACCCTTGCTTTGCTTTCACTTAGGTTGCTAATTAAGAGAAGCTAATCTAAACAAGTTTGAACTGGATTCAAAGTGTCAGCCTCAAGGATTTTTTTCTAGTTTACATAGATCAAATAAAATTATTTATGTAAACTTTTGGAACTTTTCTACTGAGGACAAGATCCTGTGTAATAGAAAATATGAGAAAAGATTGCAAAAATAGATTCTAGGGCTTACAGCACCCCTTTTTGCGATATCTTATACTTTTATATCATATTACCATCTGCAGCTAAGTGGAGCTGGCCATTCAACAAAGGGACTAGTCAGGTCACTGAAATATGGAGTTGCCCTTTGCTTGTATTTGGATAACTCTGATGGATAAAACATTGTTGAACATTATTCAGGAATGACATCAAGCATTTTGCCTCTGTACACAAAAAATAGTCTAGACTGCAAGGAGGCTTTCAGCATCCTTATTTCCTACTCAACTTTGCAAAAAAAAAAACAACCCAACAAACCCTTTTTGAATTCATTATTAAATGAAGGCATTTGAAAATAATAAACCAAAGCTGCATTTAAATTTCAAACAAGGATGAAGTACCTGTGGAAAGAGGAAGGACATTTTCCTCCTTTTACCATGGTACCTTACAGTTTTTGAAGGTGATTAACTATTAAATGCTCCAATATTAAAAGGATTCTTAAAAGGCATTTTATTGTGAGGATTCCTGATTTAAAGAGGTGCTTCAGGAAGTAATCAGCTGTTTTACTATCCTGTTGAGATAGCTATCTCTGACACTGTAAGCTCAAGTAGTATTCATACCAATGTAAGCAATGTTATGGCATACAATCTCAGATTAAACTGTGTGGAAAGCAGCTTCTAACATTGCATCATCTACACAGTAAAAATATATGCCACTAATAGAATGTACTTACAAAGACAACAAACAAATATCATGGGTAGACTCTTTATGAGAAAAAGGCTTCATCACTATGTCATCATCATATTCCTCAAACCTAACAAAACAAAAATAACTTTGATGAGTCAGTTAAGAACATGATTTCAGAATAAAAGCACTAGGGTTTTCTTTTTCAATGTCACTTTGTGCATATTGTATCAACTGCCTTGGCATTTAAACTGCTTGCCTCCTGCCACACTGCATCAGCCAAAACAGGCAGAGGGACTTGTGCTAGAAGTCTCTTCATTAAAAACGAGAAGCCTTGAAGGGAGTGAATTTCAGATGAGCTGCCATGTACCAACTGGTTTTTCTAGGCTATTTTCTTCTGAGTCTGTCCTTACAGATATCAGAAGCTTGTTGTTCTGCTAGACCTGACAACAAGGCTCTGAAAAAAGCCCCTTTTTAACTCGAAACATCACCTAGTACACCCAGAATCTAAATGCTAGAGCAATATTCTCAGCCCAAAACTCATGTGGAAAACACTCTGACCTGCTACCTAAGGTGACTCAGCACTGATCAAAAAACACAGGTTCCTGAGGTGAAACAGTTTACCTGATCTAATTCTAAATCTATAGTATTCTGCTTACATATACAGATAAAAGGATTGAGCCCAAGATCAAAAGTTTTTAGTAGCTCCATACTGAGAAATTAGCTTGGATCTCATCTTAATAGGGTGAGCTCTGGAAGTGTGTGTTGTTACACAGCTCCCCGCAGCTCAGGGCAAATGTCACCTTATTTAGTGTTAACCACCTCAGCCCTTCAAGGGAGACTGTCACCCCCTTCTAAGCCCAGCCCACCCAGCATGCAGCATGGGAACATCTCCAAGCAGAGGCAACACCTGTGCACAGGGACCTCTGTATCATCATGAGTCTTAAAATCAGTAGAGGTTTTCTCCTAAATGTTTTGAAGCCAGGGCATAGAAATCAGACTCCTTGGCCTATGTCTGTGTGATTCTTGGTGGTCTCTTACTGATCCAATCTCTAGGGTTATATATTGCTAAGTTTAACAGTGTCAGGAAGAGTTCTTGGGTAGGGAAGTCCACAAGCTATATTGTAAAATTACAGTTGGAATAGCTTAGAATAGTTGCAATAGTTGCAAGCACAGCTTTAGCCTTGTCATATAGGACTTTGTCAGCCATGGTTCAAGAATTAGTACAGCCCTGGCACAAATTCCAACAGGTGATGTGGATGTGGATGCCCTTTGCTGAAGGGTAAGGCTTTATTTCTACATTTGCAAACCACTCTGTGGCAGCCGACCTTAGTGCCAGAAAAGGAGCCCGGGTTGTTTTGTTAAACAACAAAGGCAGTTTAAGCACTTGCTAGGTGAAGACATACTTGTCCTCTTCACAAATTCAGGACAAGATGTGAGGCATTTTTCAAAAGTTTGGAGACACTGAGAGAGTGGATGATGAATTGGGCCACTTCAGTCACCCTCAGAACCCCAGGGCACTCTCTGACACACCTCTGGAGAGCAATACCTTGTCCATGTGTGCTGCTGTTAGCCTGAGGTACATCTGTGGATGAAAGTGAGGCAACTATTGCTTTTCATAGCTATCAGAAATGGAAATGGAAGCACCACAAAGCACAGATTTGCTGCTGTTAATGGAAATGTAAAAATGAAAATGGCTATACATCTTCCCACCTAGGTGTTCAATTTCATAGATGTAATTTTCAGATGAAAGGGTATGTCCTGTTCTAATCTTAACTTCCAGTAAACAGAGATATGTTTTTTAATAAATGCATACCCTGGCCCATAGAACATACAAATCATGTCCTTTGCTACTGTGCAATAAACCTTCTGGATATTTTTTTATTTAATTAATCAATGCATAGTGAGATTTTTATTTTAACATCAAGTCACTCCTTAACTATTAGAGATCACTCCCTGGAGAGAAATGTCCCCAATTATCATAATTATCATATAGTTCAGGTCCTGCAAATTTTACATTATGCATTTAACTTCTGGCATCATAAAATGTGAAGTGCAAAGTACACATCATGTGCCTTCCTTCACAGCTTAAGAGTAGCATCACCTACTTCCTAGATCTGTGCACTTTTTGTACTTTTGACATGGAATTACATTAACATCAGCTGTTCTTTGTTGCAAAAGTAAGAGAAAACATTTCTTTTCTTCAAAACTACTTGCTATAAACCTTTCCTCCATTACAGCAACCATTCAAAAACTGTATATTTAATTTTTAGAAAAACTCCTGGAGAAATTTCTGAACTCATCATAACAGGCTAGTTTGTAAACTTTTCTTTTGGAGATTACATGTAGAAAATTTCTCAAACAAGTCTCCTATCTATAGAGACATTTGTTCAACTTTTCTGACTTTCTCCTCACTTATCTTTAAGAGGTAGGAGCTGTCTCTGTTACAATGGCACTGACATCCCCCAGCTACTCCCAGCAATAGTGATGTATTAACTGCTTTCCAAGAAAAAATGCTTTCTCTGCAGTGGTAGCCTACTTACCTGATAAGTTATCCCAGAAATTCACTATGTGAATATACTTATTCTTCTGGGGTTTCTTCAGAAGTTTTTTTAGATATTTACTTGAGGAAACATCAGGATAGATCATAATTTTAAGAAATTTCAAGATAATCTTGCCACTTGAAATGTTGAGTTGCATTTTTTAATTAAAAACAATTCATTTGTATTTGGTACTTTTTATATTAGATGCTTTGAATCCTTGGTTAAGCAACCTAAGGATGTATTTAAGAATTTTTTCCTGTGCATTTAAGAATAAGAGCTTTTATTCTCAATCTTGTTAAGTGCTTTGGACACATACTATAGCTTCCTTTCTCCCACAGGCTTTTGTCCCACCATTATCATCCATTTATTTTTACTCCTAAATGAACATTTGGAATTGTCACTTAAGAGAAAGCATATTTTGTCAACGTCCTTCTCTGTTCTACTTTACTCAGTTCTGTTTATTTTCTTTCCATAACTTCACTTACATTTCTTTAAATATTGACTTAGAAATTCCTTATATCTTAAATAAGAAAAAAGACAGACTTCTTTATTGGTTTGTGTTAGAATTACTCATAATGTACTGTATATACCCAGGCAATAAAATAAATCTTAAAAAGCAGATTTTGTTCTAAATCAAGAAAATCTACCACAAATAGAACCATAACAGCTTGTTAGCAGACTGTGAGAATATTGCTGTGGCACAAAGGTTTCTAGATTTTTCTAAAGACAAGTAAAACAATGAGATAGTGGTGTGAAAAGGAAGAATCTTTATACATGGATTTTGGAAGAAAGCTCAAGAATGTAGATTCACTTGGAGCTACTAAAAATATTATCATATTCCAACAGTAATGTTTTTATACATTAAAATCAAAAGGATAACTGGAATTTTAAGGAGAAGTTGTTTTGAAAAGATGAACCATCTCATTATAAAATTAGTTTTGGTTCTTTAAAAACATTTGGCTTCCATCTGCTACAAATTATAAAGCAAACAGAAAATAGGTACAAAAGAGAGAATATTAATTACTCTTTTTATTCTTCTCTTTGATTTATGGATATGGTCTTGGTTTAGTATAAACAAACAATATATATTTTGGTTTAAGAAGAATATTTTTAAGTAGAAAGAAGATATTTCCCTGACCACCCTTTTACAGTTCCTCTTTTGTGTCAGCTTGTTCAGACACCTTCAGCAGGGTTTAAAAATGCTGCAAGCTGCATGTATATAACTTCATATTGTAACTCAACTATGCATTGGCCAGCATCCACAAAAGGTAGGTAGATTATAACACTTAATCCCTTGCCATCCTGACAAAGCACCTGATGACTTTCTGCTGGCAAGGCAGGCATCAGACACAGGGGAAAAGGCCAATCTCCAGGGCTCCTGAGCATGGTCCTTCAGCGTGGCAGAGCTGCCATGTTCTACCTCAAGCTGAAAGACTCTGGCCTGAAAAAATTCCATTAATTGATCATGGAAATTCTGAGGACCTGGTTTTGAAATTCCTTCTTGTGGTGCATGGCATTGAATAGTGTGCCATTAATGGCAAGAGCCTTGCTTACCAGGTAAGAAGTTCTTTAAAGACATATGACAGCAGAGACCTGGCCTTGGCTGAGTTCTAAAATGAATTTAAAGAGAATGGAACCCTCCCATTTTTTATGTCCAGGTTCAAAAAACACAGTGCTATTTACACTCAATTTTATTATAATTTTCTACTCTGCATTCTCATTAATTTGCTTCACGGACCTTAACTTCTGAGGATTCCTAAATTTTACATTTTTCTGAATACCATGTTCCTGACCAGTCACAGCACTGCCACTAAGCAGTGATAGTGATAAGCTGTTCTATGTATTCTATCAGCTAAAACACACCACCATCTAATTAAACCTTAATGAGAGATTAACTGAATATTGCATAGAAGGTTTGAGAATTCGTGAAAGTCCTCTAATATTTGAAATCACAAGACTAATTCAGACACATTGATTTATTTTGTTAGATTTGTTCTACTACTGGAGTAAAGACACAAAACATCATCTAATTTTCAGCATGAATATGAGAAGGCAAAAAAAAGTATTTTTCTAAAGAATTTCAAACTATTCCAATTTTTTTACATCAAATATTTGCATGAACCTGAGAAAAAATCTGAAGACCAATGTGTGTTTGCAAACATTCTCAAAATAATTAAAAGGTGCTTAACAATCATATGCCATTAGAGTGCAAAAGCCTTTTTCAATAAATCTAAATAGGCAATTTAAAATAATAATTAAACTACATATCATTTGCAGAAAATTTAAAACAGGAAAAGACAAAACAAATTTTGTTTCCTCAACCCTGTTCCTCATTGCAACACCAATTATTTTCAAGCTCCAATAAGGTGTTTGAAATGTGATCTGAGCATTATCCTGAATGTATGTTACCAAATAATTCCTTATTTAATTTCATGCAACAAAAGAATTACATACAGTTGACTCATCTCCCCTTTTATTTTTAATGTTTGAAATCATAGTTTTTATTTAGAAAAGTATCATATTTTCCCTGACAATTTCACTCAGAAATAGACTTTCTTCTGAAGGCTTCTTGCATTTAAAAAACTGTATTTGCTCAGAATCTCTATATTCCAACAGAAACTCTTACCGAAATTCCAGTCTGATTAACTTTTTTTAATGTATTCAGAAGAGTGGAAAACTAGCAGTCATATCCCAGGAGACAGTGAAGTCCTTTCTCAAGAGATATTTAAGAAGCTTATTCATTTTGCTGAGCTTTTAAAAAATAATTTATTTTTTAAGTAAACAGAAATAATGTGATCTGGTTAAATCATATTGTATCTATAAGTACAGACTGACCTTTCCATGTAACTTTATAAATGACTGAGAAGGCTTGGCCAAAGAGACAAAATGTCTGGCATCTTTAAAATATGCTGGAGCCTACTTACCTCCACAAGGTTCAGGATAATTTGCTGCCAGCCAACCCTGTCCAGCTGGACTGTGGCAGCACATTATAAATGACACATGACTTATGTCATCAGTAAGTAAGTAAATCAGTCAGCTTGTGACTATGATCACAGAAGTTGGAGATTCCTTCTCTTTTCCCCCCTCAAAATCTGCCAACTTTCTCTTCTGCTTCACCTCCCATTTTGAAACAGACTTATCATAATATGAGAAATACAGTTGCTTGCTGCAGATGTTCAGATTTGGGCTGACATGCAGTATTAGATTCTCACATGTAAGGAGGTGATGATTCAGACAGTTTCTACTGATACTTATAATAATCTCAATTACATGTGCTATTTCATGAGTGAGCTCCAGACTCTATCATTTACCCTCTTAAGTGTTTTCTTTGATGGCTGAAGATGGCAGAGCAAGAGATAACAAAACAGGAACTGCCTTTAGGTCAGGTTGAGAAGAGAAAGTATTCAATAGTGCTTCTTCTCAGGATTATTTCCCACAGTTGGAACTTTGCGCCAAGTGGTCACTGTCTGACAGGTTCCTCAGGCAGGCATAAAACACCTGTAAGTAAAACTACTTTCCAGGTGCCAGCTTAGTTCTCCAAGAGCAGAGTACTATTTCTGCATTTGGGTTACCTCTTGCACTGATGCATGAATCCTAAAGAAGCTTTCCATGCTTACTTCCCTCTCCAACCATATCCACACAAGATTATTTTGGATTAACATTTTTAATTGTGCAGCAGAACAACTTCCAGGTGTCATATTCACTGGGCTTTCGGTACTGGCACCCACAGGGCAGACTGTAGATAGTGCCTTGTTTCTGTGGTAAGAGAGCAGCCAAAAATGATCAATTCTTTACTCAGAACATCTGGGAAAGACATCTGCAATATGTCAGATAGGTGGTTTTGCTGGACAATTTATGGTCTTGACATAGATTTAATACAGACACATGATTTGTTTCTGTAAAGAGTTTTAAAGCAGAAAACTGAAAATTATTTTCTGTGTTATTTTAAAATAATGGTCAGAAAGTAAGAGCAGTGATTTGTGGTTTTTTGTTTTTGGTTTGTTTTTTTTTTTTCCTTAGTCCAGATCCAATTTGTCATTCTCTTTTATAGAGGGTGGTTTCCTCAGGGAAGAAGAGAACCGTGGAAAAATGCTTTGGGAAACCCCATTCAAAATGCAATATGCAAGAAGCCTATTCACATGTTCAAGCATGCAAATGTTACTAGAAGGTTCCTTGTTCTTTGTGTTACCATAGGCTGATTTTTGGTGCAGGAATTTTAATATTCTTAATTGTTCTCCCCTATTGGACCCTTCCCTCAGACCC